>JZKD02S1390391.1:583237-598222 GCA_000966675.3 Picea glauca
ATTGGAGAAGGTGTAAAATAATGCCTACAGACTCAATCTACCCCCATACATGCACATTTACTCAGTAGTGAATGAGAAGAATTTGAAACTCTATGAGCCTTCTGCATTGGATGAAGAGGAGGAGTAGGTCCTACCTACCATAGAGGACTTAGCACCAGATGCTTAGGTAAATTTGGTAGAGGAAATCCTTTTGCAGAAGAGATTTATAACTACAAGACAATGGAAGCATGGACTTTGACAGATTTCATTGAAAGGACAACTTCTAGGCAAGACAAAATGGTACTAGAGGGAGAAATTAGAGGGAAATTTCCTCACCTCATTCAATAAATATTTCGGGGACCAAAATTCTCCTTTAATGTGTATGTATGATCTATATTGGATCATTATATAATTTTTCATCTATCTCAGTACTTTCTAGGTGGAAACATTTAGATGAATCAACTTGTAGAGCCATTTTAGCAGCAGGTCTGGATTTGGAAAATTGGGTCCAAAAAACCATCTGAAATCTTACAGAGCCTTTTTTGGGCATGAAATGACATTTTTTTGGGTCCAAGAAGCAAGGTCTAACATGTTTCTTTCAAAACGATTTAAAATAGAGATCCATCTTGCATGGAACCAAAATATTCCACAATTTGTAACAATTAACTATTACATGTTGTTAAGTTGTTCCCAATTAGTTGTTGACAATTAAAAGAGATTTTTTTGTTTTCTATTTTTGGTAGTTCACTATATATGGAATTTGAAAGTTCACTATTTATGGATGCCCCCTTAATGTTAAAATATAAAAGAAGAGAAGATAATTAATTATTGATCTCTATTTTTGGCAATCTATATATATATGGAAGTAAAGCAATTTGATTGGTATAAAATGGTAGATATTAAGAAACTGGGGACACGTGTTATGGTTTTTTAAAACTTGAGTAACAAATCTCATATCTAAAATGGTTGAATAATTAAAATTCAATATTTAAGTATTTTATAATACACCAGGCTTCATAGCATTCACTTACTAGGAGAATTTTGAACTTCATTTTCTGATTGTGTTAATACAAACTCCAAAGAACACACTCTTGAGGATAACTTGTCACATATCATACATAATGTTTAATAAATAAGTCATATTAAAATATAGTAATGCATATCAACTGTGAAAGTATACATTATACATTATATATTATGTTTATCATAGATGTCAATAAAAAAAAATTGTTTATAGGAGTGAGTTAATAAGTGAATAAATTTTTTTTTTTTACGAATTTATTATATTTTCAAAATTACTATGAATAGGGTGAATTTTAAATGAGACAATGTTTTTAAGGAAATAGTTTTATGATCAAAGTTTTTATTAATGAAGAGAAATTATAACTTCCAACAAATTTTTTATTGAAATTGGGTAAGAATTTCCACATAAAGAGGACTAGGACTAGTTTGTCATTTTTAAGTAGTGTGATGAAGGATGTCTTCTATGATCTTACCAATGATACTCAAATATTCATCTTAATATTAGTGTGAAAATCATATATGACTTGTGAATTTTAATGTGCAATAAAAAACAATGTGTAGGGAATTGTGGTATCTTTTCAAACTACATTTTTTCAAAATGACTTTGTTCCCAGCACCTAATTCAACATTCAATGTATACTTTTCAATTTTTTTTTATAGGAGCACAATATACAAAGAATGTAGTAGCACACTCCTTTTTTTGGAAACACATACACACACTCAATCTGACAAATTACTATTTGAATTTCATTTTATACACCTTTGTGTTCCCAACAAAAAAAAATTATTTCGTTTTCATAAAATGAAAAACCATTTTGAAGAGGAAACATATGTAGAATGCATACATATTTTTTATGATTTTTTGGTTGTGTAGTTTTTATGCTATCAATTTTTCTTTGAACCCTTCATAAGTGTGAAAAAAAAGAAGAAGTTGGTGTAAGTTTTAGAAGAAAATAAATTAAAATTATAATAAGACATCAACACCATTGGATAGGGGATTAAATGATGAATCCACTGGTATCAACTATCAACTTTTACACCTAAGATGACTAGTATCAACTCTGCCACATGAGATAACATAGATGAAATACTTGTCAAACACTTTCCTATTGCTTTCTTTGTTAGGGATTTTTTCAAGGTCACTCCATCTATAAATAAAGGTATAGTAAAAACTATAGCTTCATTTTCTTCCTCCAACTCTTGATCTATCAGTGGTGTGGTTATTTCTTTTGGTACCCCGCGAGACACTTTTGGGATTTTGTAAAAAATATTTGATTATTTGCAAATTTTTTGTCAAGTTTTGGGTAAAATTCAAGCTCCTTTGGTTCTCCTTTGACTCCGTGTAAGTACCACACTTTCATATCACTAAGGTTCAACTAAAGTTGTACCACGGGTGGTAAGTTTCTTCTAACATTTTGTGGGACTCTCCATTTGTTGCATGTAGATTTTAAGCTCTTCACCCATTGTAAGAACATATGTTGTGGTGTGTATTCATTGGTTTTTCCCTTCCATCCTTAGGAAAACATTAGAAATTCCACAACATCAGTGTGTTTGGAAATGTGAATACAACTTCTTTGGCTGGGAATATTCTTGGAATGGTAGCAAGTATAAGTAAATGTAGGTATATAATAGATTTACCCAACTCATAACATTATTCATAATTGGTCTTGAATACACTAGTGGATCCTCTACACAATTTTAAGTCATCCCTTCCTCAACTATGTTCCTAATGGCTTCTAGCATATTTATGATGGTTTGAGGCTTGATTAGAACTGTTCAAGCAAAGGGCCATGATGATGCAAGTCCATTTCACCTATTATTGTTTCACTTGGATAATGACCAAACCTTTTTATTTATTGGAATTTATGGTCCCTATGAACTTTGCAATCCATTCCAAGGGCTTGGTTGTCTTGGGGATACTTTCACATGTATGTGGAAGCCTCATGATTCATCAAACCAATTCTCAACTTATTTTGGCCAAGTCATATAACCAAATGTTTCCTTTGTGATATCAACTGATTATAAATTTATTTTCTTCCCACTTCAACCCTTCAAATCCTACAATTTGTGGATCCCTAAGATATGACCTAATCTTCACTTTCTCCAACATCAACATTTCATCTCTCCATTCCCCCTTGTTGACTACCCACTTATTGTAAATTTTCTAGTGGAAATTGTAGTTTATTTAATCCATTCTAGCATTCCTAATTTTGTCCATTCTTGCTTACAATTATGAGATTGGGTGCTTATCAAATATCTTCTTCATCCTTGGCTTGATAGTTTTAGATTTGGAAGTTGTCGATGCTAGTGGGATTGCACCCCTCATTTTTTGTGGCATGTTTTTGCTTAGGTTGACTCTTGGTTTCAAATTTTTCTCATCCCAATTTCTCTTTACTCTTAATATTTTATCCCTATTATTCTATAACACTTCACCTTTGAATGTTTTATGAATCCCTTCATCACTATTTATAGCCAATTGTGTGGTTTCTATGTGTTGATTTCTCATGTGAATGTCCATCCAATGGTGTGCCTCATTCATGGTGTGTATTAAGTGTAGTCTATGTAGTCTACCCTAGTTATTGATGTGATCATTTTGTCTTCATTTGAATTTTTCTCTACAACTGATCAAGCCTCATTCAATTTTTTTCCTCTGATTTGTCGATTCTCGTTCGACCTTTTATTCATTGTTTCCCATCGGTTCACCTATCATTTTTCTTCCATATTTCTTCAGTGTATTGATATTTGGTTGGTATATGACCTTGTTTGCGTTGGTAATTCTTCCCTTCTATCAACATTTTCTTTCCTCTTCTCATTTCATCTCTATCATCATCATGTTGATCCCATGCATGTTGACTTTCTTTGTCACTACAAATTTCATCCTTTTGCATTAGATCCCAATGGACTATCATGATCTTTGAATTCCAATCTTCTTGTTGGTTGTGGTGGTTAAGGTTAAAATTTTGAATACCAATTTGTTGAGAGTCATTCATCCAACTTGCCATAATCGACCACTTTAATCAAATTGTTATTATTTTTGTTATTGTTGTTGTTGTTGTTGTTGTTTTATTGTTATTATTATTTTTCCAAGTGGTTACCCACTAGTTAATCTAGTTTTCAATAGAGCTCTATCTTAGTGGTGCCACAATGGTTTTCACCACTAGAATTATTTTTTCCTTCTATTTTGTTTCGAAGAATATACCTGCCAAAAAGCTTATTTTCAGACATACTCCTACTCAATGACACCACAATGGTTTTTTCCATTGAGCATTTTCTTCATCCTCTTCTTATTTTTACAATATTTATAAAAGGTACCTCTTCAACTTGGCACAATTAACTACCTTGTGCAACAAATTCCTTTGGATTTTCCTAAGTTTCATTGATCAATTTGTCCTTATATCATAAATTACATAGGGGCCAAGCAAGGTTGTTTCCAATTTCCTTGGGTTTCTTTTTATTTTGTTTTCATATAGAAGCAGAAGGTATTCAATTTCAATTTCCTTTTTTCCTCAAATTTATGTCATGCCACTCCTTTATTGTTGTTTATAGACTTCTTAATGGTGGAGTGGTATCTTTCTTTCTTCCTCTAGTTTATAAAGTTGGTATAGTTGATCCTCCCTATCTTGTGTTGAGTCAAATTTAATACTTTATCCACCCTATCAACATTAGTTGTAAAGTGTAGTGGGACAACTACTTCTCTTCCATATACCAATTTAAATGGTGTCTAACTAGTCAACTTCTTATAAGCAGTTATGTATTACCAAAGAATAGAAGACACCATGCCATCCCAATCATCTTTTTCGATATTACACATTTTGGTGGGTCCTTTGGATAAGGTTTTATTGAATGATTCAACTACTCCACTGGCTTGTGGGTGATAGGGGGAGATCTTGTTATAATCAATAAAAAAATATTTCATGAGTACTTCTATAGTGTTGTTGATAAAATGGGTCTCCTAATCACTAAGTGTAAGTGGATAGCCAAATATAGTGATGATGTTCTCATAAATAATTCTTTCTACCTCTTTTTCAATTAATTATGCCTCCGACCACTTCATAAGGTATTCTATTTTTGTGATAATGTACTTGGATCTTGTCCTTTTCCATCTTTTGGGGAAATGTCCCATGAAGTCAATGGACCAAATCTCAAAGGGGAGACTTGGGTTGATTGAATGTAAGGGAATATCATCTTTCTTTAATGGTCAAACTATTCTTTGGCACTTGTCACACATATCTATTTTTGTTCTACAATCCTTGTTTAATGTGGGAAACCATAATCCATATTGCAATTTGTTTTAGCTATAGTATCTTCATGATAATGTCCACCTACAAGACCAAAGTGTTCTTCCTTGATTATTTTTTCTCTTGCATGCTCCAAGGAACATCTTATAAGCATATATTCTAGTCCAATCTTATATAAACACCCATTTACTAGTGTACAAGGTGCAATTTTCATGGCAAGTAGTTTCTTCTTATTTTTTTGCAATTCCATGGGAGCCTTCCCTTCTTGTAAGAACTGGATAATTTTTGCAAGTTATTTTGGGGGAAAATCTACTTTAAATAATTTAGCATCTAAAATATCATCATATGTCCCTATGGTTTCTTCTCCTATTTCTACTCTTAACGAATGATCAGGTCCCACGTTTTCTTTACCAAGTATAATTATCACTTCAAATTCGAATTATTGAAATAATAAAAAGCATCTACATATTATTCCTTGGTAAAATATCTTATTTACTAGGTACTTTAATTCTTAGTGATATATATAAAAAATAAGTGGGTTAGCTAGTAATTAATGTCTAAATTTATGTAGTGCAAATATCATTCCTAGAGCTTCTCTCTCAATGGTCATTTAGTTTCTTTCAACTTTATTGATATTTTGACTAGCATAGGCATTTGGATGATAGAGTCCTTCTTATCCAAGTTATGCCAAAAACAACCCTAGCTACTATATTAGATGCATCAACATGTACATGGAACTTCTTAAACTAGTCAGGGAATATAATAATTGGTTCTTCCACTAACTTCCTCATTAGTGTTTCAAGTGGCTTATTGCAATCTGCACTTCAAATAAATTCAACATCATTATTCAAAAGCTCATATATGGAAATGCTTGAGTAATTTCCTGATATACTTTCTATAATACCCATTATGACCTAGAAAAATTCCTATTTGTTTTGGATTCATAAGGGGGTTTAGGTTGAGTATAACTTTCATCTTTTCCATTCCAACCTTGATTCCATATTTGAATACTACACCACCCAACAATATTCTAATTGGAGTGGAAAATATGCATTTCTTTATATCCAGAGATAATCAGATCTGTTGACAGCTCTCAAGCATCATCCAAAGCTAATGTATGTGGTTCTTTATTAATTTTTAAATGGTATATTCATCAAAGTATACCACCATGATTTTATAAATGTATTCTTATAATGCCTTAAATATTGTCCTAGAGAAGACAACATGGGAATTTTCCAATCCAAAAGGCATGAATTTGTAGAGAAATTATCCAAACTTCATTACAAATGTGGTCTTTTATTGATCCCCCTTTGAAATTGGTACTTGGTTATACATTGAAAATTCATCTAAGTAGCACTCATGTCCTACTACCTCATTAATTATTCCATTTGTAAATGGAGTTGAAAAGGGATCTATGAGTGTTACTTTGTTTAATTCCCTAAAATTGACACAGATACTTAACTTCTCAAGGTCATCCTTCTTAAGATAAACAAACATGAGGTTTTTCTACTCTATCTTGTCTATTGGATAGATGATGCCAACCAAAACCATGTTTTCTATCTCCTTTTGAGAAATTTCTTATACTTGTGAGACAAATTTGTAAGATCTCTTCTCCATAGGTTTGGCATTTGGGATGAGTTCAATCTTCATCTCCCCCATTTCTTCAACAAGACCCTCCAAATATTTGTAATCCTAGGAAAATCATCCTAGTATTCCTTAAATAAGTTGATTATCTTTGTTGTTTTCTTTTTTGACCAGTAGTCTTCAATTATAGCCATTTTTTGTCAACTATCATTCCAAATATTGTTTTTTTTTTAGTTCAAAATCCATCCACTCTAGTGTCTTCAACTCATCCAAATTTATTTCTTCTTTGTTAACTTATTTGTATGTGGGTGGATAGTCATCCTCCCCCCCTCCCCCTCTTCTTTTTATAAGTTATCTTGTTTGGTCACTTTTAACACTAAATTTACTTATTTTAGTACCTCTAGGTGATATTTCCTCCATCTAAAGCTCTTCCCTTGAAAATTTCATTTCCATTTCAATTATTATAGTTGTTTTAAATTTGTGTTATTGTTCTTGGTATGCTATCTTCTTACAAGTCAATGTCAACCCTATGCCAACTATCAACTTGCGCTTATCTTTCACATTCATATTAGTTAGTTTTTATATGAATTTTTTTATTTCTTGAACTACTTATTCTAGATCTACCTTTGCTAGCATAAAGGAGAAGTCTTTCATACACACATTTCTTAAATTTTGTGAATTACATGTATCTCCTATAGATTCTTCAATATTGTACCACTTATTTGGTAAGTCTTCCAATGTGTTTGGGAACATATGTGGCCATTTTATTTCATCAAGGTATCCAATACTTCTCCATTCTTTTTCAAATTCTAGAATGTATCTCATTGGATAGAAACTAGATTTAAACATTTTTACTTGTGTTGTGGCTATTAGCTTCTTTCCTCCTATCCTTTTAACAAAATAATTCATAGTAATAGTCTAGGTTTGGATTCGAGGGCCATGGGTATCCCACTAATGAACAACTTGACCTATAAATGATTGCACCAAACTTTGAAGTCGATCCCACTCCTCAATCATTTTTTATACCTTGTTGATATGTATAGTAGGAGACTCTCATTATTTAAATCTCAATTGGGGGGAATGTAGTTGAATATGAGTCTATGGATATCAATTTGGTGAACTAGTTTATTTTCTTCACATAGAAATTTGTTATTTCTCTTATTGAGAAGCAATTTTCAAGACTATTATTAGGTAGAAATTCAATAGTCTAGCAATCTCTTTCTTTTGACTTAAATTTATCTATATGCCATTCATACCATTCATTATCAAATTTTGGCCCAAAGCCAAAAGCAATATTAGATGTGATTCACCTATGACATTTGGCTCAACATTTTCTCCTTATCCTTGCATTACTTGATAAATTTTCCTTATGTCACCTTCCTCATCATAGGGTTTTGACCAAGGATTGCCTTCCTTGAGGTCTAGAGGTATAATTATCCTTCTTCCATTTCCTTTTAGTTTTATTATGTCTTTCTACAAGTATATTGTTTCTTTCATTGTTCTACCACATGGTCTTCTAACTAATCCTACATATGTTGTAGTACCCTTGACTAGGACGATGAATTCAAATTTTACCACCATTGTTATTCCCATGATATTTGTTTCCACACAATTTAGAAACCCAATGGTTTTAGTGAATCTTTGGTCTTCCATATTTACAAAGTTTCTTGATCTATCTAGGTTAGTACTTTCCACTTTGATCCATGTCTCCTTCAATATAATATTTCACTTGAGACTGAAGCACAGGGGATTCACCTTGTTGACCATTATCTTATCACGTTCATTCATAAAGGGGGTTTTAAAATGGTGAAAAATAGGGTCAATATATAGTAGGTATTGGGGGGGTGATGCAAGTTATGAGGAGGTTATAGGTATTGGGGGGTATAAAAATGGGAATCTAGTAAAAATATGGAATGTATAGTAAAAATACGGGTTTTTAATTGGAAAGATGTATTGGGAAGGGGTTTGAACGAAAGGATTTTGGGAGGAATTTTTCAATATCTAGTGAAATTAGGGGTATTCTTTAATATCCCATTAATGTGGGTGCTATGTCATAGGATCACTAAGCGGAGATCCCATGGACCGAAGTTGACCACAAGATAAGGTATAAAAAATCCCTTGATATCTAGGTTGACTTGAAGGTCATAGTCGTTGATCATCACCTATTATTGATTTAGTTGGCACAAGTTTCTTAATGTTTTTGTTTCCATATTTATATTTTTACAATATGTTCCTTAATTCAATAAATCTTTCTATTGATTCTTCTTCATTCAGAAGGTCTAACAATCCTCCCAAGGAAACATCTTTCTCTCTTTGACATCTTTTGGGTCTTCAGTCTCACAATTCTTATTCTTTAACCATACTTCTAAACATTCCCATGGATTTGTTAATAATTTATTTTTTCCTTTTTATATATAGGTATAAACATTTATCTTTAATTCTAGGCTTAATTAAAGGGTTATATGCAACAATGCATATTCCCCTTCTTTGCTCCTAGCCTAGTGACCATGTTTAAGTTCTTGGAATTTAATGCTTCATGGTTTGGTACACTTTGTAGGATATTTGCATTTCTTCTATCATTATATTTTCTAGTATTATTGGAAAATATATCATGGAATGGTCTCCTACTTCACACTTATTACAAAATTTCAAGTCAGTCTCGAGACTTCAATGATCTTCTTTATAACATACAAAGCATAATTTTCTAAAGTATACTCCTCAACCTCCATGTTGACCACCTCAAACTCCATATCGACCACCTCAATCTCAATATCCACCTATTCATTGATCACCCCCATCACCTCTTCCCTCCTATGGAACTTAGTTTTGATCTTAAACTTGGGCACGGTATATAGTTTGGTAATTAAGTTTATTTCTTCCATTATTCTTGCATTCTGATGTCTTTTGAGTGGGTTGTTCACAAATATCACACCACTTATGCTTAACAGATATATCCAATTCAATAATCGTACGAAGAGTTTGAATTTCAAACTCAACTCGTAGAAGCATGCCTTTCCATATACTAATTCTTAGGGAGTGAAACTAGTAGTAGTATTCCAAATTGTACAATAGGTTGAAACATCATTAGGAAGTCAATTAGCCCCATATTTATGATGGAACTAGATGGTCTTAGTAAGGATGTTTTCAATCTCCCTATTAATGACCTCAACTTTCCCAATGGCTTGTGGGTCATAGGTAGTATATTTTCAATGCTTGACCTTATAAATATTTATGATATTTTCAATCATCTTAAAGGTAAATTGAACCCCCTAGTCTAAGACAATTTTTGGGGGGGACATTGAACTTGGTGATAATTTCCTCATATAAGAAATATACTACCTGTTCTTCTTTAATATTCTTCAATGCTTGGAACTCCACCCATTTTCTAAGATAATATGTGTATACTATCATATAATGGAACTGGTTGGAAGGTGGATTAATGGGCCCAAAAAAATCTCACTCTTGCGCACACGTGATTTGACTTATTCTTTGAGGACACTTGCGTGCAAGTGATCCGGTTTTGTATATGGTTGTCTATTTTTCTTATGGATTTAGTTGATGATGTTGTTGTATTATGATGTTAGGTTATTTGATATCTATGTATAGACATGTGCTATTGATAGGTTTCTCCTGAGTGTGCAGGACACTTGATAGATTATGGATGTCGATGGAATCACTGGACCTCCTTAGACTTTGTATCGATTTAGGGAGCAGACTATATATGGTTTGGGTATTTCTATTTATGCATATGTGACATATGATTGGGTATATTATGATGTTGTTTATGGATTGTTGACAATGTTTCGTTGATAGATGAAGGCTGACGATTGCTTGTTAATCAGACTCACATAAGGAGTAAAGGGGCTATGCACAACAACCAAATATTGAGGGAGAGGTGTGGCAGCATCCCTGCCACAACCTATTAGCACTCCTGTCGTGGCTCTAATTGTAGGTTAACGATTACCTAGTTCGAGAGATCCACGATGTCGTGAGGGAAGATTGAGACAGTTGCTCACGAAGATTCTAAGGGGCGCACAATAAGGCAGGGTCCTTATTACTTATATTCCCTTAGTCTCTCACAAGGTCGTCTGATGGAGTATTGACTCCAAGGGTTGGACAACTAACAAAATCAGTCAAAGTTGAGTGGCACCCTTGGAGCACATAGTGCGTCTTGAAGGGAACATCGCATAATTAAAACTTAAATAAAGGCGAGTCGCACCCTTGGATCATGTAGTGCGTCTTGAAGGGCACATTGTATAATTAAAATTTAAATAAAGGTGAGTGACACCCTTGGAGCACAGAGTGCGTGTAAAAGGGAACATCGAGATTTTAAATAAAGGTGAGTCAATGAACCTAGGTGCGTAGAAAACAATTTTTGTTTTGACATTGTTGGACTTAAATAAATATATGAAATGACTAATTTTTTTCTTTTGTAAGTTAGAGTTTGTATTGAATCCTGTCAAAAAAGTTACAACTGTCTGTAGTTCCAAATCCTACTTTGCAGCAGTGCTCTTCTGGGAAACCACCACTACCACTTGTTCAAAAAACAGGGATGTAACATGCAAAAAGAGACTTCGATTCCATGCAGGGCGAGGTGATGATTACTAGACTGAAACGTAAAGAAAAAATGTAGGCCAGCCTCCCATGGCTACCGGGAAATGAAAGAAGACAGACACCTGAAACATGAAATAACTTAAAAACCTGGACCGAGCCTTGTCTCGGCATAGACTTGGCACTCCTATGATTTTCCCCTTTCTTGGTCCACGATAGCTTTCTGGAGGTCCTGAAGGAAGGACATCAAAATGTCCACACAACTCCATCATTCTACGTCCTTGCTCTGTAGATCAAGAATAGTTGACTTGACCTACCGCAGACCCTTTTTGAGGTCGCTCAATGTGTCCATGATCACTGCTTGATCTTCACACCTATCACAAATGGGGCAGATAGGGGAAGACAATGGAGAATAAAAAGAGGAGGAAGGAGAAAAAATGAGAGCGTAGGTGGTGGGGGGGGTAGCGAATGGGAGATGGAGGAGGTGGAGGCTTGTGAGGAGGGGAAGCTAGAGGAGGTGAGAAACCCAACGAGTTGTCAAGGGTATAAAACTACTCAATTCTGCAGGCATAGGGGTTCGAGAGTGGGGAGAGGTCAGGGGTGGTCTCATGGAGTGGGGGTGAAGGGATAGGAGCAGCGACAGGATCCAAGAGAGGTAAGATTTTGACTTTAGGAGGAGGGTCATGGGTGGGCAACTCCCTGCCCTTGGCCGCATACCAGGAGGATCCTCTTTTGGCCTTGCCTCTAAGGTGGGGCATGGAGGTAGCAAGTGATGGCCTGGGAAAGAAGACGCAGAGGATCAAAAGACCTTGAGAAGAGGTGCATGAGGCTGGAGTCCTTGTATCCGAGTGGAGTTCGCCCCAGAGGAAAGGCACGATCCTGGAGAAAATGAGAACCAGGGAGAGCTGGTCATGGAAACAGTGAGGGGATGAATGAGGTTCAGTGTGCCCGAGCTAGGATTTAGGAAAGCCAGTGTGAAGGATCGAATGTGATTGAGAGAGCATCCTGCACTATGCCATGAAAACTCTCACGTTGTAGAGCTTCCAAATCGTGCGGCAAGCTAGTTGCGATTGAAGTTTTGAGAGTGACGATGGATGTTTTAAATCCATGAGGTGACGAAAGTGGGGGGGAAGGTATGATCGGGTGCTAGGTGGCCTCCCCATGGTCTTTCCACCTGTTGATCTTAGAAGCACCCCATCCGGGGTTAAATGAGTATTTTTTGTTAATTATAAAATTCCCTTAAAAAATTCTAAGCCTAGTTTAAAATTTTGAGCCTAAGTTTAAGTGGGTAAGAAGACTAAAAAAATTAAATTATAAATTCAATAAATGGTGGGGGATGAAGAAAAATAAAGTTAGGAATTGAAAGAGTAAAAATTTATATCTAAAGATTAATTAGAAAAATGTGTGCAAAAGAATACCAAATTGGAACTAAGATAAGAAAGGAAATAAATGTAAAAAGGAATGTGGAAGCATAGAAAGGAATATAGTCTAGTCTAACTAAAGAAATTTCCTAAATTAAACACAACTAAGTCTTATAAAGACGCCAATCATTAAAAAGGAAATAGAGGGAATAAAGGGACAACTAGGAGTGATTTTAGGAGTGCTTTTAGGATGGGTGAGGAAAATTGACATTTAATTAAAATAAATGGTGAAATTATTGGTGAAACTAAGGGAACAGGTGACAAGTGTACGGGGCGGAGTAACTCCTAATTAATTTTTAATAAAATGAATTGAACATGCAATGGCAAGTGGACTAAGAAAAATTCTATAAAATAAATGGCTGAGAAGAGGAATGGAGGATGATGTGTATGCATAAAGTTATGCTGCCGGAATTTCTTTGACTGATTTTACTTGTGAGAGTTGGGATACCGATCTCGAGAGAGAGAGTGGTAGCTCTACCTTGCGAGGTGATCTGAGAGCTAGAGTTTTTTAGTGGTGTTAGTGTCTGGCCACTTTGCAGCTCAATGAGATAAGGGGAAAGAAGAGTACCCCTTGCATTGGCTGTGAGGTACATGTGAAGTCTTCACAGTTGGAAAGCAGGGAGATGGACGGAGTGCAAGTGCAGGAGGACCTCTTTGAATCCTTGTCATCGGTGACGGTAATCTCTTTCAATTTAAATTGTAATCATTGAATCACACGTGTATGTTTATTTTATTTTCTTCTACTTTCTGCTGAATTATTTTCTCATGGGGTTGAATGGATTATATGTTTTTATAGTTTTGCGGGGTAAATGTAATTAAAGAACCATGATAGAGAATTTTTGAGTTATTGATGAATGTGTAATATGGGATAGAGATCTTCTAGTATTGCTACCTTTCATTTTTATTTTCTGATCATTGGGAGCTCATGTCGTTGTCTTCTTATAACCCTTGTATTCCATTAATTGAAATATGTTTCTTTATATACTGTAATCAGAATGTGTTTTCCTTCTACCTTTGTTTAGGTCTATTCTTAGTCTTCTTACCTTGATGAATGAAACTTAACAACTACAATGAATGGGATCTCTTCAAAGGGATTTCATTATATAACTTCGTATCATTTAGGATTGATTTCGTGACAGCTTGATAGTCCCGCTTGATGTTCTTTGGCGTAGAAAGAGGACATTATTTTTTGGGTTAGAACCTCGCTAGTGGTTAAGGGTTGTTGATAACTTGGAATGATTTGTGATTAAGAAAACTAATAGTATTGACCCCTCATTTCTAAACTGGTTATCCCCTTTTTCAAAAACTTTAACCAGTTTCATTTTCATCTTCCCGATGTAAAATGAGTGTTGGGGAGAGGGCTTTGTATGGGTGAAGGATATATTAACTTTTCAGCAAACTCACCTACACAGTCAATTTGGTGAGCTAGGTTCCTATAGAACCCAATCTTGTGACCATCGAATGTGTCTTCCTATAGGTGTCCTTTAGAAGTGTCGAAAACTAGTAAGGAAATCCACATGCTTCCTAGTAACAATGGATTTGAATAGTGTAATGCATTGGGGGGAGTTCATAGTAGAATGTTTGTCAGTACGGGAATATATGTTTTCCCAATGCTTTTTTATTAATTACTTTAGAGTGTTGGGTATGTGTTATATTATTTTCATGTGTGTGTGTGTGGGCGCGTCAGATATGACAACTGCGTCTGACGATCTCTCGTATTAGTGCTCTGTTTTTGCCATGTGTGCCGGGTGCTTTCCTAGGGGGGTCCCAAGGGGGGGCAGGTATGCCCCCCTTGGTTACGCGCAGCGTTCAGGGCAGCACCCTGAAATTTTTTTTGGGGCGGTTTTTGCTCTTTTTAGCGAATTTTGCTATTTTTAGCAGTTTACTAAAAATAATCCCGGGTTTAGGGATTAGGGTTTTGGTATCTACAGAATACCTAAAAACATTGTATATATTGTATAATGAATGATGAAATTCGATATAATGAATATAAGAAAGGTTTTCCTGGTTGAGGATTTCCGGTATAAATCTTTCTGTACTATGTGAATGAGCCATTGATTAAATTTTGTTTTTATTAAGAATCTATATGCATTGCTTTACTTCACAGGTTTAAAACTTACATGTGGTATCAGAGCTCATTTTTGGCTTCATAGGGACGCCTTTGTTGTTGAGGGTTTGGCTCGGTCTTG
>JZKD02S1390391.1:664262-692862 GCA_000966675.3 Picea glauca
AATATATCATCCAATATACTAATTTACAAATTAGAAAACAATAGCAATATAGGAAAAAAATGAACGTTTTAAGTATTTGTGAACATGAAAGCATAAATAATTAACAAATTAAATACCTTAGTATCTATGTGAGACATGTGTTTGATAAACCATTCATAACCTTTAGGTTCACCAACAACAATATAGAAAATAAAAGATTTGTTGTTGAGCCTTCATAAAGAAGCTGACGTGACTTCTCGAGTAGAGGATCAACATCATGACTATCATCCTGGTTGTCCCCATCCATTGGAGCAAATGTGTCTTGGATCAATCTATGTATCTCATCTTCCTGATTTGAATCACTAATGTTATCTCCATCCATATCATCATTAATAACTTGATCAACAACTTCAATATTCTGATCTCAAAGTTCATCTCCATGTAAAGTAGTATTTCTGCTAGTACTTGGCAAATAAATCTCTGGAGGTCGACACTTTGGGGGCATCATCTATATATTTAAAAACAACATAGAAAAGTTAGTGTGTATAGAAAATATAAAAATCCCGATAAGAAATATTACTAAAATTCATGACATACTGATTATTATACAGAATACATTAAATATTGAATCCTCTTACCAAGGGACGATATTCATAACCCCCTTCGGCATGCCCCTTCTCCTTACAATGTTTTTGGGATGTTGTTATTAAAAGTATTCTATTTTGCAAGCCTCTGCAATCATAGCAAGGGAAATAACATTTTCCATCATCCCTCGCCTCTAATGCCGCTCTTAACCGAGAAAGCTTCCTATCATTTTCGTTCATTGTGACAAATCCTTGTCCTGACAAGTAATTGTCTTACCTACACCATACCAAACATTAAGTTGTCAATTTTTTTTTATTTTGGCTACTCCTTTCAATTATGATATGTTTATTTACAGTGACCTAAATCTTTATAATAAGGACAACATCTTTATAATAAGGTGATCATATGTGTAGAGGATCAACATCATGATGACATATATAACATCTTTATAATAAGGTCATATGTGTACAAATGTTTTCTTTATATAATAACGGCATATACACATAACATAAGTTTAGGGTTAGTGTTTATTTATCTTATTAGTCCCTGCTAAAGCAGGGAATATAGCAATCAATTACTATCATTTCACCGATTAGGGTTGAGTTTCAAGAGCAATTCCATATCTTTAACAATGAAAAGAGAGAGAGATTATAGCTACAATTGAAGGGAAAAAGATATGTGGATTCCATAAACCTAGAATATTATGGAATCCACATACGCTTTTCCATAGAATATACCAAATAGATCCAAAAATAAAAGACATGAAATATGGTACACACATATTATATTATCAAGGAAAAAACAAGCTAAATGCAATTTGGACATTTGAAAAAAAAATTACAAGTTAAATGAGTACATCAATAAAAAATAACATACTAACCTTGCAAGTTCAAAATCCGAGCTATGTAGATCGAGAATTGGATTTGTTCAACCGGTGGGTGACGGCAAAAATAAACAGCTCAAAAAAAAGCCAAGAACAGTGTAGCAACTATAGAAATTGTGTCGCAAAGTCTCTTAAAGTCACGTATATATAGATAAAATAGTCAACTAGCCGTTAACACTGACCAATGAGACAGGTAAAATTTTCGTCGCTATTGCCACGAAAGATCATCGCTATAGAGACGAAAATCATGGCTAGGTTAAATTAATATTTTCATCAATATTGCGACGAACGTGCGTGGCAATATCGACGAAAATCCCGCCCTGTTTAAAAAAATGATGAAACTAGTGGAAGCGTGGAAAATTTTCGTGGAATAATCCACCCATATGTAGTAGTGAACATGACCAAGAATCCTCAAAACTTGGTCAAGGGCCAACAGGCCCCCAACACTCACCTATGACTCATCCCAAGTCACTCTGATTTGACTAGTTCTTCTTCAAAATCCTTGAGCTTGGATCGAGATGCTGCGACTTGTTGTTGTGATACGACCTCCTGTTTAGTGAACTCTTGTATGACTACTTCGTTGGCGGGTCATTCGAGGTGTTTTTCAGCTGCAGTGACAACTTTCTCTAGTTCCACTCCTCAACCCTTGATTTCTGTGAACAGTTGGTAAGCCTCATCCTGTACAGGTTGGAGCCTCTGAGTTACTTCCATAACTCTTCTCTGAATAGTATGGACCTGCTACTGGGAAATGCACTACTCTTGGGATCACTTCATTCTTTCCACAACTGATAGGGGCTTCAACTGCGCATGTATTATCTCTGTTTGATACTTCACTTCCTAGAGTTGTGACTGTAGTGCCTTCAATTTTGGATCCTCAGTGAGTTGTTCATATGTTTGGGCACTACGATCACTCAGTTGCTTGCATTCCAGGGAAAGGACTTTTATTCTTTTAATTGTGCTTTGAGAAATTTATTCCCTTTGGTCCCTTACATCCTATGGGGTGTCAGGTACAGTGCAGAGATCTAAATCTGTTATTCATTGTTGTATATGTTAGAAAACTTCTATGAGCTTCTCTACTTGATGCATGACTCAGTCTTTAGCCTATATCTCTAAGCCTGTCACAGAGCGGAGGGCTCTGTTTACTGCTTCTTTTACTTTAAGATGCTCTGCGAGCAAATGCTCTTTCTCTTGCTGCATTTGTGCTTTCTTCGCTTCAAACTTGGCTTGGAGAGAAACCTTCTCATGTTCTTCAATTCTGCATTGTTCTACAATGTCGCCTTGTACTTTCTCCAAGGTTTGGGTAGCTTGTTCTACTTCTTATTTTTGAGCGACGAAGACAAGCTTCGACCGCATCAGCTAATCGACGGAGTTGGGCTGGCTCATCCACCAACTCTGGTTCTCTTGATGACATGGGAGTAGTGGAAACTGTACAGCTAGAATGAAGGGCCTGTTGTACCCCTCAGAACTCGACCTTAAGTCTGTCATACATTTCCTCCTACTTAACTTCTTGTTTCTCCATGATTTCTAGTGAAGCATCATTGAGGGCTGCTATGATGAAGTCAAAGTCATCAGTAGTAAGCACGGTCTTCATCTTGGTCACGGTGGCTCTCAATTTATTCTGGGAAGAAGGTTTCGAGGGAGAAACCTTCCTCTTCTTCAGGGGATCGGTCTCATCTCTTGGCAGGGTTACTTCTCTTTGCTTATGTTCACCTCCTGTTCCATTTATTTCTTCCTCATCACACCCTCGGTCGGGTGATACTGAATCAGTCTATCCTTAGGCTCAGCTTAGGTCTTGGAATTCTTCGGTCTTATTCATTTTTTTGGGTCCGAGTGTGTCATGCGTGGTTTTTGGGATGTCAAGGTCGGACATCTCTGCAGGGTCTGCTAGAATAACGAGGTTTGTCGACCATTCCTTAGTGATATCCTCAAGATCCTCTTCTGTGAGCTTGTAGTATGACTGTAGTTGCTCCTTAAGTTCATCGATTCACGTTGTAAGGTAGATGAAGTGTCGATCTACGTAGAACTTCATCAGAGGTCAGAATCTTTGTAAGGTTTTTGGAGTCAAGCGAGGTTCTTCTTCTATGGCTCTCTTCAGTTGAAGGTAGTACATATGAAAAACAACGTTCGACTGCCATTGTTTGTTCATATCGCTTGAGTAGCATAGTGTGGCGAACTTCACAACAAGCAGCTTGAATAGTTCAATATCTGGAAAGGTCGCACCTTCATACATCTCCCAGGAAAAAAAGGCCATAAGGATCAAGAGCCAGCTAAAATGGAACTCGTAGCCTTGATCTTGTGCTTCGTGGCAGTCTAGCTCCAGCTGATTCACCAGGTACTTTGCCCAGTTCATTTGTGAAACTTCTACGCACTTTCCCACGAGGTCAACAACAAAGTCTATGACCTGTGTAGGTATGTTCTTCCTTACTAACTTTCCTGCAATTAACTTTAATGCAAGGCACACTGTGTCGTTATGGATGGAGGTTACCTTGTAGCCTCACATTCCCTTTTTGACATCACCATATGTATCCTTGATTTTCTGTGCTAGTGTGCAATCTGTGGCTTTCCCTGGATAGAAATCATATGGATCGGGTCCTTGCATACTTAATCCCATGATCCTATGGATCAACGTAGGGTCGATTGTAATCCGACAGTCTAGCCATAGGTAGCCGCCATGATAACATGAAAGCAATAACTTGACATAGGCATTCACTTCCTGGTGTTTTCCGAAGTGTGGGATCTTCATGACATTTAATAGAGTGGATTGCGTGAGGTTCATCGTCCATGATTGAGGGATTATCTTCGAGTTCTTCCCCTTTGTCTTGGTCAGTTAATTATAGGAGTCAAGCATACTGTAGTTTTTGTGATCTCTGAGGTTGAAGTCACTGAAATTCAACGTTGTGATCTTATCCTACTGTGCGCAAACTGAGCGGATCCCCTTCGGGAGGTACGCAGTAACCATGATGTACTTGAATTATCTTGGCACACTATCTCAAATCACTGCCCCATCCAGAGGTGGGATGTAATCCGACAATATGGTATGGATGAGCTTCGCATTAGCTAGGTCATCTCTGTGTTTGGTTCTCTTTTCTGTTGATGGTCAGGATGATTCGGCTTCATGAGCAGTGGATGTAGAGTCTTGTAGTCCTCTCATCGATGATGCTTGAATACTTGCAGACATCACTCTTTCAGACATTACTCTTTTAGTCATTAGGTCAATAAGAACTTCTTTGACAATTTTCTCTGCAACACTAAGCTCGTCCAACATGCATGCTCGTGGTTGAATATATTGGGTTCAAAGAGTAAATGCTCAATGCAATGGGATAGATGGCACTAACAAAGTGGTCACTGTGTGAAATAAACTATGTTGCGATCTTTGATAGTCATGATTGGAAAAAGTGTTATCTTTGCGTGGCATGATGGGATAAATAGATAACTCAACAATGGATCTCTTGCAAACCTGTGAAAATCCTTCATTAACTCAGTTCTATCTGTTATGGCGTGGTCCCAATGGTCTAGTGGTGAACTTTCTAACCATAAATTCCTTTCTACCCGTTTGGACCATCGGTCGAATGGTTATACTGTTCCAATGGCTATATTGCTTCACTATGGAGAAGTGCCATGTGACATTGTTCTAATATTCCGTCGAAACTCCAATTTTGCAAATTTTCCTTTTGCGAAGTTCCCTTAGGGATCTTCTGTAATATTTCAATCTTAGCTCTCTTCTTACTTAGTTTTTTGGCCTTCTTTCCAGTGACATTCGCCTCAGAATTCCCTTTTCCATTCTAATTCTTATCTTCTTTCGGCGGATTAACTTCGCGTTGTTGAGGTTCCTTCCTAGAAATCAAGGGTAATACTTCATATGTACCTAGAATAGGTACGTCAGTCTTTTGTGGGTTTTCTAATATTCTTCCAACTTCGACATCCAAATCTCTGGTTTGAAATAACTTCACTTGGTTCTCCTATTATTCAATCAAGTGTGCAATCCTCCTAGTCATGAAATCTTTCAAATCTTGCTTCTTTTTTTCTAAGACTTCTTCTTCTCTTCTTCTGGCCTGATCTTTTTCAATCCACGGTTTTCCTAATAAAATAGCAAATGGAGCATTTTTTCTCAATAAATTTAACAAATTCAAATTCTTCCTCTGTCGAAGTTCCATGAGCACTCATAGATATCCTTGTAAGTCTTTCACATAGGGTTATCATCTTTTCTCTGAATAATCATATTCCTCCCAATGAAGGAATCATAGCAGGCTTTCCTAGAATTTCCCAAGTTCTTTCAGTCATGATATTCACCTGTGTTTCCTCATCTAGAACACGGTCAATGTCAAAGTCTCTTATTCTTACTTCAATGAATTATTTTTCTTTGAAGATCTCTGATAATATAATATGTCGGTGGTCATTCAGGGTTTCTTTCATCTATAGTAATACATTTTCTGATTCTTTCTGGGGTTCTGTCATAATCTCATTTTCTGGATCTGCCTTAGGGTTTTCTTCGTTCATATTCATTATTTCAACCTTAGCAATCATTCTAGGGAAATCCAATACTTCATGGTCCAAATATTTGCAACAAAGGAAACTAGGTCTCTTTCCAGGGCATTCCGTAGCCATATGTCCCAGTCTTCTGCAACTGTAACAAAGGGTTAATCATCTCTTTCTCTTAAATGATCCCCATCCTTTCCTGTACTGCGCACTAGGATCATGGTAGCTAACCTGCAAAAAATTATTTCTAGGATCTTGCATCCATTTGTTAGTCCAAACATTCTCTCTATGCATAGGTATAACATATCTTTCACTATTCTTATCAGATCTACTCATATCAAATCTTCTTTCTTCTATCACTGCCCTAGTTTTCAAGCTAGCATAAATCTTATCAAAAATACCTAGATCCATACTTTAGAAACAAAAATTTCCACTAATATTATATTTAGCAGAGCACAAAGCTTCCAGATATTAAAAAATTTCACTATTCTTACCTTTGTCAAAGCACAAATCATTCAGATCTTATCTCTTTTCTTCAGAATGAACTTCTTTCTTTAGCACAGAGATTCACAAATCAAGTAGAATATTGTGCACTAGAGTGACAGATCTATGCACAGAGCTTTCACAATTTTAGGTCGGGTCTTTGCACAAAGCTTCTTTTTCCTCAGTTCCCAGCAATCATAGTTTTGGGTCTCAGCAATGGAACCATTTGTTGGCACATGGGAAGACCCAGGGTTCAACGCTACAACATCGCACCAACAAAACCCTAACTACCGGCCCTTTCGGCAACACCTGCGAAGCAGATGAAGTCTCACCCGAGGTAGAGGCAAGGGTGGTTGTAGGACTCCACTGTCTGCAACCTTATCTAGGACAAAGATCTATGATTCTAATCACTTAACAGAGTGGACTATGCGAGGTTCATCTTCCTGATTCTTATCTTCTTTCGGCAGAGTAACTTTGTTCTGTTGAGGTTCCTTCCTAGAAATCAAGGGTAATACTTTATCTGTACCTAGAATAGGTACTTCAGTCTTTTGTGGGTCTTCTAATATTCTTCCAACTTCGACATCCAAATCTCTAGTTTGAAATAGCTTCACCTAGTTCTCACGTTCTTCAATCAAGTGTGTAATACTCCTAGTCATGAAATCTTTCAACTCTTGCTTCTTTTGTTATAAGTCTTCTTCTTCTTTCCTTCTGGCCTGATCTTTTTCAATCCACGGTTTTCCTAATAACATAGAAAATGGAGAGTTGTTCTCAATAAATTTAACAACTTCAAATTCTTCCTCTGTCGAAGTTCCATGAGCACTCATAGATATCCTTATAAGTCTTCAACATAGGGTTATCAACTTTCTTCTGAATAATCCTATTCCTCCCAATGAAGGAATCATAACACGCTTTCCTAGAATTTCCCAAGTTCTTTCGGTCATGATATTCACCTATGTTTCCTCATCCAAAACATAGTCAATGTCAAAGTCTCCTATTCTTACTTCGATGCATTCTTTTTCTTTGAATATCTCTAATAAGATGATATGTCGGTGGTCATTCAGGGTTTCTTTCATCTATATTAATACTTTTTCTGATTCTTTCTCGGGTTCTGTCATAATCTCAATTTTTGGATCCGCCTTAGGGTTTTCTTGGTTCATATTCATTCTTTCAACCTTAGCAATTATTCTAGGGAAATCCAATACTTCATGGTCCAGAGCTTTGCAACAGAGGAAACTAGGTCTCTTTCCAGGGTATTCCTTAGCCAGATGTCCCGGTCTTCTACAACTGTAACAAATGAATAATCCTCTCTTTCCCTTAAATGATCCCTAGCCTTTCCTGTATTGCGCACTAGGATCATGGTAGCTAACCTGCAAAAAATTATTTCTAGGATCCTGCATCCATTTGTTAGTCCAAACATTCTCTCTATGCATAGGTATAACATATATTTCACTATTCTTATCAGATATACTCATATCAAATCTTCTTTCTTCTATCAGTGACCTAGTTTTCAAGCTAGGATAAATCTTATCAAACATACATAGATCCATACTTTAGAAACAAAAAATTCCACTAATCTTATCTTCAGCAGAGCACAAAGCTTCTAGATCTTGAAATTTTCACTATTCTTACCTTTATCAGAGCACAAAACATTCAGATCTTACCTCTTTTCTTCATACTAGACTTCTTTCTTCAGCACAAAGCTTCACAAATCAAGTATAATACTACGCACTAGAGCGACATATCTATGCATAGAGATTTCACAATTTCAGGTCGGGTCTTTACACAAAGCTTCTTTTTCCTCATTTCCCAACAATCATAGTTTCAGGTCCCGGCAATGGAACCATTTGTTGGCACAAGGGCAGCCCCAGGGTTAAACGCACCAACAAAGCCCTAACTACCAACCCTTTTGGCAACACTTGCAAAGTAGATGAAGTCTCACCCAAGGTAGAGGCAGGGGTGGTTGCAGGACTCCAGTGTCTACAACCTTAGCTGGCACACAGATCTGTGATTATAATCACTTAGTAGAGCTCTAACCAGTTAACATTCATCGATATTCAGTTCTTAGTTACAACGCAGTTAAACCCTACTTACAGCACATCGCGGTATTCATCTAGATCTAGCATCTAACAACACTTAGCACAACTGAACAGATCAAATCTAAAATATTCAAGCACTAAGAACATGTATATAAGATAGATATAACATCCATACATATTATTAATCACTAAGCATCGACATATCATTCATCTATATTAAAGAACTAAGCACATTAACATATAAGCACATCAACACATTGCAAAAAGTAGAGAAACACAGCATGTACGTGGTTCACCCCCACCCTGGGGCTACGTCCACCAACTCTTCTCTTCTTTATTAGCTTCTTCAATAGGTTACATGCACAGAGGCTCAAAAACCCTACTCCGTAGAGGAAAGGAGATTTGTGCAGCTCACTAGATCCTCCTTCCATGAGTAGATCTAAGCACGCAACCTTCTATAGTCTCTTACAAATACTGCACTTAGCTCTACAAGTCTCACATAGTAATCACCAAAGCACTTACAACTCTTGATCACACATATCCAACTTTAGCACTCAGCCATTCGTTCTCACTACATCACTTTAGCATCTATTTATACATACAAAATGGGCCTAAGCATGGGTGAACCCATGGGCTGACATTCCCGTACCCATAACATAATCCCAAATCCAGAAAAGGGCCCTAAAAAGGGTCGAGATTCCATGATCTCCTCTTTGTCTTGCACTCCTCCTTCGACAGCCTGTCGAAGTCCCAAATTTAGGTCAAACATGACCAAGAATTCTCAAAACTTGGTCAAGGGCCAACAGGCCCCCAACACTCACCTGTGACTCATCTCGAGTCACTCTGATATGACTAGTTCTGCTTCAAAAGCCTTGAGATTGGCTCAAGATGCTATGACTTGTTGTTGTGCTATGACCTCATGTTCATTGAACTCTTGTATGACTGCTTCGTTGACAAGTCCTTCGAGACATTATTCAATTGCAGTGACAACTTTCTCTGATTCTGCTCCTCGGCCTTCAATTTCTTTGGACAGTTGGTAAGCCGTGTCCTATATAGATTGGAGCCTCTGAGTTACTTCCATAACTCTGCTATGAATAGTATGTATCTGCTGCTAGGCAGTGCGATGCTCTTGGGATCGCTTCATTCTTTCCACAACTGCCAGAGGCTTCAATTGCGCATGTATTGTCTCTCCTTGATACTTTGATTCATGGAGCTATGACTTCAGTGCCTTCAATTCTGGATCCTTAGTGAGTTGTTCATACATTTGGGCATTGCGATCACTTAGTTGCTTGCATTCCAGGGCAAGGAATTTTATTCATTCAACTGTGCTTCAAGCAATTGCTTCCCTTTGGTCCCTTACATCTTATGGGGTGTCAGGTATAGTGCAGAGCTCTAAATATGTTATTCATTGTTGTAGCTACTAGGTAACTTCTGCTAGCTTCTCTACTTGATGCGTGACTCGATATTCATCCTGTAGCTCTAATCCTGTCATAGATCGAAGGGCTCTATTTACTGCTTATTTTACTTTGAGCTGCTCTGCGAGCAACTGTTCTTTCTCTTTCTCTATCTATGATTTCTCCACTTCAAACTTGGCCTGGAGAGAAACCTTCCCCTGTTCTTTAATTTTACGTTTTTCTGCAATGTCACCTTGTACTTGCTCCAAGGCCTGGGTAGCTTGTTCTACTTCTTCTTGTGCACGATGAAGACGACCTTCGATCGCATCAGCTAATCGGTGGATTTGGGATGGATCATCCCCCAAATCTGGTTCTCATGATGATAGGGGTGTAGTGGACACTGCATGGTTGGATTGAAGGGCCTGTTGTACCCCTCAAAACTTGACCTTAAGTCTGTCATACATTTCCTCCTTCTTAACTTCTTGTTTCTCCACGATTTCTAGTGAAGCCTCATTAAGGGCTTCTATGATGAAGTCAAAGCCATCAGTAGTAAGCATGGTCTTCATCTTGGTCATGGTGGCTCTCGATTTCTTTCAGGAAGAAGGTTTCGAGGGAGAAACCTTCCTCTTCTTCAGGGGATCGGTCTCATCTCTCGGTGGTGTTACTTCTCCTTTATTTTGTTTATCTCTTATGCCATTTATTTATTCCTCCTCACCTCCTCGGTCAGGTGATACTGAAGAACTCTTTCCTGAGGCGTTTCTTAGGTCTTGGACTTCTTCTGTCTTCTTCATTTTGTTGGGTCTGGGTGTGTCATGCATAATTTCTGGGCTGTCAGGGTCAAACATCTCTACAGGGTCTGCTGGAATAAGGAGGTCTGTCGACCAGGCCTTAGTGATCTCCCCAAGATCCTCTTCCGTGAGCTTATAGTACAACTGCAGCTGCTCCTTATGTTCATCAGCTCACACTATAATGTAGATGAAGTGTCGATCTATGCAGAACTTCATCAGAGGTTTGAATATCTGTAAGGTGTTCAGATTTATCCAAGGTTCTACTTCTATGGCTCTCTTAAGTTGAAGGTATTATGTATGAAAAATAGTGTTCAACTACCATTGTTTGTTCATATCGCTTGAGTAACATAGTGTGGCGAAATTCACAGCAAGCGGCTCGAACAGTTCAATATTTGGGAAGGTCGTAGCTTCCGACATCTCCCAGGAAACAAAGGCGATAAGGATCAAGAGCCAGATGAAATGGAACTCGTAGCCCTGATCCTGTGCTTTGCGATAGTCTAGCTCCATCTGATTCACCAGGTACTTTTCCCAGTTCATCTGTAAACCTTCTATGCACTTTCCCGCGAGATCAACAACAAAGCCTGTGACCTGTGTAGATTTGTTCTTCCTTACTAACTTTCCTTCAATTAACTAACATGCGAGGTGCACTGTGTCATTCTAGATGGAGGCTACCTTGTAGCCTCGTGTTCCCTTTTCGACATCATCATATGTATCCTTGATTTTCTACGCTAGTGCACGATCTATGGATTTTCCTAGATAGAACTCTTGTGGATCGGGTCCTTGCATAATTAGTCCTGTGATCCTATGGATCAATGTCATGTCAAATGTAATTTGGTGGTCTAGCCATAGGTATCCACCATGGTAACATGAAAGAAATAACTTGACATGGGCATTCACTTCTTGGTGTCTTCCGAAGTGTGGGATCTTCATGAAATTTAAAAGAGTGGACTGTGTAAGGTTCATCATCCATGACTGAGGGATTATCTTTGAGTTCTTCCCCTTTGTCTTGGTCGGGTACTTATACGGGGCAAGCATACTGTAGTTTTTGCGATCTCTGAGGTTGAAGTCACTGAATGTCAACACTGTGATCTTATCCTGTTGTGCGTGAACTGCATGTATCCCCTTCGAGAGGTACGTTGTAACCATGGTGTACTTGAATTCTCTTGACACACTATCTTGACTCACTGCCCCAGCCAGAGGTGGGATGTAATCCAACAATATGGTCGGGATCAGCTTCAAATTGGCTAGGTCATCTTTGTGTTTGGTTCTCTTTTCTGTTGATGGTCGGGATGATCTGGCTCCGCGAGTAGTCGACGGAGAGGCTTGCAGTTGTCTTATCAATGATGCTTGAATACTTGTAGACATATTTCTTTCAGACATTACTCTTTCAGTCATTAGTTCAATAAGAACTTCTTCAACAATTTTCTCTACAGCGCTAAGCTCGTCTGACATGAACACTCATGGTTGAATATATATCTCGGGTTCAAATAGTAACTATTCAATGCAACGGGATAGATGGCACTAACAGGGTGGTCACTATGCGAAATCAACTATGCTGCAAACTCTGATAGTCACAATTGGAAAAAGTGTTATTTTTGTGTGGCATGACGGGATAAATAGATAACTCGGCAACAGATCTCTTGCAACGGGTGCAAAGCCTTCATTAACTCAGTTATGTCTATTATGGCACGTCCCAACGGGTTGGTGGTGAAATTTCTTACCATGAATGCCTTTCTACCCATTCGGGTCATCGGTCGAACGAGTATACTATTCCAACGGATATATTTCTTCACCATGGCGAAGTGCCATGTGACATTGTTCTGATATTTTGATGAAGCTCCAATTTTTCAAATTTTCCTTCTGCGAAGTTCCCTTGGGGAGCTTCTGTAATATTTCAATCTTAGCTCTCTTCTTACTTAGTTTTCTGGCCTTCTTTCTAGTGAGCTTCATCTCAGAATTCCTTTTTCCATTCTGATTCTTATCTTCTTTTGGTAGAGTAACTTCGTGTTGTTGAGTTTCCTTCCTATAAATCAAGGGTAATACTTCATTTGTACCTAGAATAGGTACTTCAGTATTTTGTGGGTCTTCTAATATTCTTCCAACTTCGACATCCAAATATCTGGTTTGAAATAGCTTCGCCTCGTTCTCCTATTCTTCAATCAAGTGTCGAAGTTCCATGAGCACTCATAGATATCCTGGTAATTCTTCCACATAGGGTTATTAGCTTTCCTCTGAATAAACCTATT
This sequence comes from Picea glauca, assembly GCA_000966675.3. Taxonomy (NCBI): domain Eukaryota; kingdom Viridiplantae; phylum Streptophyta; class Pinopsida; order Pinales; family Pinaceae; genus Picea; species Picea glauca. The sequence continues at coordinate 677,133 of JZKD02S1390391.1, forward strand.
CCTCCCAATGAAGGAATCATAGCAGGATTTCCTATAATTTCCCAAGTTCTTTGGGTCATGATATTCACCTGTGTTTCTTCATCCAGAACAAAGTCAATGTCGAAGTCTCATATTCTTACTTCAATGCATTATTTTTCTTTGAATATCTCTGATAAGCTAATCTGTCGGTGGTCATTCAGGGTTTCTTTCATATGTAGTAATACTTTTTCTGATTCTTTCTGGGGTTCTATCATAATCTCAGTTTATGGATCTGCCTTAGGGTTTTCTTCATTCATATTAATTCTTTCGACCTTAGCAATCATTCTAGGGAAATCCAATACTTCATGGTCCAAAGCTTTGCAACAGAGGCAACTAGGTCTCTTTCCAGGGCATTCCTTAGCCAGATGTCCCGGTCTTCTGCAACTGTAACAAAGGGTTAATCCTCTCTTTCTCTTAAATGATCCCTAGCCTTTCTTGTACTGCGCACTAGGATCATGGTAGCTAACCTGCAAAAAATTCTTTCTAGGATCCTGCATCCATTTTTTAGTGCAAACATTCTCTCTATGCATAGTTATAACATATCTGTCACTATTATTATCATATCTACTCATATCAAATCTTCTCTCTTCTATTAGTGCCCTAGTTTTCAAGCTAGGATAAATCTTATCAAACATACCTAGATCCATACTTTAGAAACAAAAATTTCCACTAATCTTATCTTTAGCAGAGCACAAAGCTTTGAGATCTTAAAAATTTTCACTATTCTTACCTTTATCATAGCACAAAGTGTTTAGATCTTACCTCTTTTCTTCAGATCAAACTTCTTTCTTCAGCACAGAGCTTCACAAATCAAGTAGAATACTATGCACTAGAGCTACAGATCTATGCACAGATATTTCACAATTTTAGGTCGGGTATTTTGACAAAGCTTCTTTTTCATCAGTTCCCAGCAATCAAAGTTTCAGGTCTTGGCAATAGAACCATTTGTTGGCATAGGGGCATACCCAGGGTTCAACACTACAACATCACACCAACAAAACCCTAACTACCGGCCCTTTTGGAAACACCTGCAAAGTAGATGAAGTCTCATTCGAGGTAGAGGCAAGGGTGGTTGCATGACTCTAGTGTCTGGAACCTTAGCTAGGACATAGATCTATGTTCTAATCACTTAACAGAGCACTCAACAGTTAACATTCATCGATATTCATTTCTTAGTTACAACGCAGTTAAACCCTAATTACAGCATAACACGGTATTCAACCAGATCTAGCATCTAACAACACTTAGCACAATGAAACGTATCAGATCTAGTAGATTCAAGCACTAAGCACATGTATATAAGTCAGATCTAACATCCATCCATATTATTAAGCACTAAGCATCGACAAATCATTCATCTATATTAAAGCACTAAGCACACTAACATATAAGCACATCAACACATTTCATAAAGCAGAGCAACACAACATGTACATGGTTCACCCCCACCTTGCGGCTATGTCCACCAACTCTTCCCTTCTTTATTATCTTCTTCAATAGGTTACATGCACAGAACCTCAAAAACCCTACTCCGCAGAGGACATGAGATCTGCGCAGCTTGCTAGATCCTCCTTCCTTGAGTAGATATAAGCACACATCCTTCTACGGTCTCTTACAAAGACTACACTTAGCTTTGCAAATCTCACATAGTATGCACCAAAGCACTTACAACTCTTGATCACACAGATCCAATTCTAGCACTCAGCCATTTGTGCTTACTACATTGCCTTAGCATCTATTTATACATACAAAATAGGCCTAAGCATGGGTGAGCCCATAGACCAACATTCCCATACCTGTTACATAATCCCAAATCCCTAAAAGGGGCTAAGATCCCACGATCTTTGCTTCATCTTGCGCTCCACCTTTGACATCCTGTCGAAGTACCAAAGTTAGGTCAAACATGACCAAGAATCCTCAAAACTTAGTCAAGGGCCAACAGACCCCCAACACTCACCTATGACTCATCCCGAGTCACTCTGATCTGACTAGTTCTGCTCAAAATCCTTGAGCTTGGCTCAATCTGTTGTGACTTTTTGTTGTGCTACGACCTCCTATTCAGTGAACTCTTGTATGACTGCTTCATTGACAGGTCCTTCAATTTAGCGTTGATGTCCTTAAGGACTTTCTCCAGTTCTCCTCCTCGGCCTTCAATTTTTGTGAACAGTTGGTAATTCCCATCCTTTACAGATTGGAGCCTCTGAGTTACTTCCATAGCTCTACTCTAAATAGTATGGACCTACTTCTGGGCAGTGTGCTACTCTTGGGATCGCTTCATTTCTCTTAGTGAACTTTAACACATTATTTTTTTGAATTTTCTATGATTGATTTGGACCATTGATTTGATCCTTTTCACAACCCCCGATTTAATCCGGGTCATTGATCTCATCAACCTTTCAAATGGTTGAATCTTTATGAATTTTTTAATTTTTTCATAGTGAATCTCAGTGGTCAATCACGAGAGCAAACATGATCTCAACCGTTGATTCTCCAAACTGCTTGTAACTCTATAGGTGACCATTAAAACTCGAATTTCGACCACTCCAGGTCAAATTTTGATCTGCAACTTAACCTCTCTACTCCATTAACCTTGTTAAACCATCCAGAGCCATTCAAACTTGAATTTTTCCAACGAATTTAAGGATTTCTCTCTAAATTCTCTTTTTTTCCCCAAATTGGTCACACACAAAATTTGCAACAACGAATTTCACCAATTCACTCTGGTTCGAATCCATACAAGACCAGTTTCTAAACCAGAGATCTGATACCATAATTTAACATCTCCCATCCCAATCGAGGGACATTACAGTGCATGATATACATAAAAATGAAATTTCTACTAACCAATTTAATTCATTTACAGTTAACTCATTTCATGTAGCTTTCAACTACAAATTAAAATAGTTTTATCTATTTTATATAACCCTAAAATAGATACATCTAAAACAAACTAATAATCAACAAGAAATGCATCTAAACATCTAATTACAACAACATATAATTATTCTCATTTACACATAGTTCATGCACAACAAGATAAAACACTTATCTTTAAAAAAGAGTTGTGAAACCAACTTCTTGGGACAAATGTTCCACCCAATCATAGACTGATTGTTCCAAATCTCAATAGTCAGTCACCCTCGAGCTAAGGATAGCAGTCCACAAAAGAGGGTGGTCTTTCACAGTCCACTCACAGCTCATAAAACTCACAACCCAACTGCTATTCTCCTACAACTATCCTGATTTTTCGCTAGCTCTCTTCCTCTTGACCTATCCAACACAAGGAATGTACCCCTTCACTAATATCAGTCCCTTGGTAATCCCATTCATTTATCAGGGTCTCTCTGGCTCAAACATCTAGGAATATCTCAGCTGGGAAATGAAGGGAAACTGTTGCTAGGAAAACTATCAACAAACCAACAACAAACACTTGTTGTTTTAGTGCAACTCACACATGAGTTCACTCTTCAGGCCTGACAACCCGACTCTTCAGTTTTCCATCTCCAATTTGCTCCAATTACGCTCCAATTATGCTCCAACATGCTCTAGAATTCGTTGTCCATGGATGCACCAACTCCAAGCTCTCTCTCTTAATCTATTCTTGATTCTCATGCACCAAAAACTCAATGTGTAAAATTGACTCACACACTTCCCCAAGATGATTGTTTTCAACCCCCATGTTCCCAATAACTTTGATATGTGACTACTCATACTGTTAAGTTCCAAATACCTTAATACAAATACTACAATATTACCAAAGATATCTGAATACAATCACCACACAAGATATATGGAACAATATAGAAAACCACCACTTTATTATATCAAACCCTTGAGGTAGGAAAACACCATACAATGGATCATATTATGGAAGAGATCCTCTCCTGTCCACTTGCCTCTTTGAGGGGGATTCCTCCTAATGAGCTTCATCTCCAAATACAATATTTCTCTTCATGTCGCATTACATTGGTTAAACCCCTTTATATAGTGCTACCATCACCTAAAAACATTCTAGAGGAGGAATCTTCTAGAAGTAGAACCTTCTAAGAATCCCTCTTACATTTATTATATCTAACTACCCATTTATTATATCTAACTACCATAGTGGGCCTTATTTAATAATATAGTGGACCTAGTCCACCTTACATTGAATGGCCTCCACTATTATCACTATGGGCCCTATGGGCCTCCCCACTACCTCTCTATCTACCTTACACACACCCACCCTCTTACATGTATTCAATGATTGGCTTTGGGAACACTCAATCAAGAATTGGAAGGTTCATATACAATTAGCAAATTTAGGAAAATGGGTTAAATTAATATACATCGGTATTTCCCCCTTGGATCCCTCTTGGCCATTATCCTAGACACTCCCCCCTTCTTGTGTATTAATTGAGCCCCCATCTCTTTTCCATGTCCTTTTAGCAGCTGACATCACATTTTTATATTAAAACATTGAAATACAATTCGCATATTACATCGCTTTGGTTGTAGCCACAAATTATATCTACACAAGCATTAATTAAACTGTGGATTATAGTGGGGATGTTACAAATTCTTCACTTTCACATCTCAAAGTATTTCTCTATGATGGATTTGTGCATGTTCCCAAGGAAAAGAGGAGTAAGTTGGGAAAAAAGGCATTCAAGTGTATTTTCATTGGGTACAAGGAAGGAATGAAAGGATATAAGCTTCGAGATCTTGCATAAAAAAAAACAATGTACATTTGAGACATGATATTTAGGGAAGTCAGTGGAACTTCCAAGTCTAAAGAGGTTCAAATGGAGAAAGATCTAGAGAAGGTGAGGTTTGAACTGAGGAACGGAGAAGATCATTCATATGAGTTGATTGAATCAAATGAAGAGGTGGAACAACTGACTCCAGTTGTAAGGAGGTATGAATGAGTAAGCAAACCAATTGAAAGGTATATCCCACCCAATTTCCATTTTGTGTTTGTGTTAATTTCCACTGATGAGGATCCCAAGTTTGTCAGAGAGGTAGTCAAATCGACATAGGGTAAACTCTTTAAGGATGCCATGGTTGAAGAAATGGAATGCGTGCACAAGAATGAGACATGGGATCTAGTCAAATTACCTAATGGAAGGAAACATGTTGGTAGCAAGTGGATGTTTAAGAAAAGTATGAATGCAGCAAGTCAAGTCCAGAAATTCAAAGCTTGACTAGTAGCGAAGGGATATTCCCAAGTTGCAGTAGTCAACTTTGGTGAGAACTTTTCCCCTATTGCAAAATTAACTTCCATTAGAGTACTAATGCCTCTCACTAAAACATTCGATCTTAAGATAGATAAAATGGATGTGATGACAATATTCCTATATGGGGATTTGGAAGAAGAAATCTACATGACACAACCTAAAGGATTTGAAATAAAGGGAAATAAAGAGTTAGTGTGCAAGATGAAAAGATCCCTTTATAGTCTAAATCAATCACCAACGATGTGGTACCAAAATTTTGACACGTACATCCTTAGTTTTGGATTTGTGAGAAGCAAGGATGATCACTGTGTATATTCTAGGGAAGAAGTTGGGAATTGCATATATATAGCATTGTACGTTGATGACATGTTGTTGGTTGGAAACAACATGGATGCAGTAAAGGAGGTGAAGAAGCATGTATCCTCCAAGTTCAACATGAAGGATCTTGGTGAAATGAAATTCATTATGGGAGTGGATATCAAGAGAGATCGGGCAATTAGAAAGATTTGGTTGAACAAGAGGAAGTACATTGAAACAATTTTGAAGCATTTCAACATGCAAGATTACAAACCATTCAAGGTGCCAATTCCTGTGTGAGAAAATCTAACCACTGAAGATTATCCAAAGACACAAGAAGAGATGAATGACATGGTACGTGTTTCCTATGCAAGTGTTGTTGGTAGTCTGATGTATGCGATGGTATGCACTCGACTAGACATTTCTCATGTATTAGGAGTTTTGAATAGATACATGTCGACACTTGGGAAAGAGAATTGGATAATAGTCAAGAGAGTGTTCAAGAATTTGTGTGGCACAAAATATTATTTTATATCCTACCAAGGGAAGCATGAAGTTGACAAGGAAGTATATGTACATGTATTTTTCAATGCTAACTGGGCTAGAGATCTAGATCGATGAAGGTTGACCATTGGATATGTGTTTAATATGTTCAATGGAGAAATCAAATAGATGAGTAAGTGACAAGAGGTCATGGCCTTGTCGACAATAGAAGTTGAATACATGGTAGCCACACATGGAAGAAGAGAAGCAGTATGGCTACAACAACTGTGTTCAAGGATCGGGTTTGGGTAGAGAGATATGAAGATAAATTGTGACATTAAAAGAGAAATATTTCTAGCTAAGAACCCAATATACCATTACAGGATGAAGCATATTGATGTATAGTACCATTTCATAAGAGACATGGTGGAAAGAAACAAAGTGTTGCTGGAGAAAGTAGACACGTTGGAAAATATAATAGACTCTTTGACTAATCCCATGAGTGTTGTGAAGTTCTCTTAGTGTAGAGAGGAAATGGGAATTGTTTCCCTGGTTCAATGAACATATGTTCATGTTCTCCCGTATCATCAAGGAAGACAACAAGTGGGAGAATGTTGGTTTGTTATATTCTTTTTAGTGACATAACAGTCATCCGACTATCTAGTCTAGGTGGATAAAAAAAAAGAGAAGTCGATTCAATGGTTAAGTCAAAGGTTGAAGTGACCGACTAGGAAATTCGAAGTCAAAGTATTCGATGGAAAATTTGAAAGGTCAGTTGACAAGAGGTTTTCATGAGGTCGAGTGGAAACCAATTGAAGACCGATTGGAGGTCGACTAGTAGGCAACTGGTAGTTCGACTGAAGTCAACTATAACAGAATCCAAAGATTCACAAGATTTGTAGCCAATGATATGCATGCATCTGTAATAATTTTTGGGCATCATGATTTAGGGTTTTGCATACTATAAATCCTATATATAAAGCACATTGTAATTGTATTAAGTTGATCAATATTTAGAGGTTGATGGTCATGTATATGTAAGTCAAATTGGCTGCAGGGTTGTTCTTTTGAAATGTAAGAGAGTATGATGGTGATTGTGTCTTAGGTGTAGACCAAGCTTAGTCATGTTGGCCCTTGGTTATGGAAGGAAGTGAAGAACAAGGAAGAAAAGGTGAAAAGAGAACTTCGCAGGAGAAACAATGACTGTCACTGGGTCGAAGTGAGAAAAAGAGTAGAAAAGATGGAGTGAAGTGAGGAAATGCAAGCCGTTGGATGAGGAGATCAAGGATGGCAGATCAGCAAGGAATATGGATCGTGGACAACTCAGCAAGTGGAAAAATCCACCGTTGGATGCTTTGGATCACCATGTGAGAAGGAAGGAAAGATAGGCTGGTGAATCCTGGAAAAGAGGGTCAAGTTGACCTAGGGTTTTAGACACCTAGGGTTTTGGTATTTTAAGGTTTTGACACCTAAGTTTTGGCCTAAGGCTGTCATTGAGGTGTTGTAATGTATAAATAGAGGTCTAAAGGGCCTAGGTTTTTTTGGTAATTCTGCAATATAATATTGTTGTTGATCTAGCTATAGTACTGTGTGAGGGATCATTGTATAGAGAGAGAGAGGAAGCCTTATGGTATTGTAAGATATTCTATTGTGTGTGAAGGTCAAGTCCTGTAGCTAGGTGCGTAGAAAGGGGAGAGAAAGAGAGAGAAGAAAGAGGATCTGTTAGTTGAGAGCACAGATAAGAACTGTATGATTTACCTTAATGAATCATAAGCATAGTTCTTTGGACGTAGCCCTAGAGAGAGGGTGAACCACATACATATGTTGTTGTGTGTGTGATTGATGCTTTGATCTCTATCGTTGTTATACTGTTACCTGCCTTATTGTATTAGATCAAATCTATAGTTGTGAAGGATGGATCTAGCTTGTTGAATGATAGATGCATGATGTATTGTTGTTGTAATAGATCCACTTGATATTCCCCTGGTTGTAGACATCTCTATACTAAAACCCCCTCATAGATGCTTCAGGTGAGACTGCATTTGCTTCACAGGTGTTGTCGAAAGGGACAGTATCTAGGGATTGTTGGTGCACTCTTGGAGCTAAACTCTGGGTCTACCCCTGTTCCAACAAATGGTTCCATTGCTAGGACAGGAATCTTCGTGAGGGAATGTCAAGGTGGTTCCCATCGAAGACAGAGATTCAAAAGTGGATAGAATATCAAGAAAAGGACTTCACTGAAGCCCAGAACAAGAACCCTAATCTTAGTACAGAATATTGCTTGGAGAAATATATCTTTACCAACATTCACAAGATATTCTTTGGAGGGATTCATCAAGAGCTACATGAGTTGTTAGCTAGGTTAGAAGATACCCAATTCGAGATAAGACCTAGATATCTTGTAGTTTGGACATCATCTCTGATCCATAAGGTTAAAAGGGTTGATAAAGTTGTATCTAGGGCAGTAGATCACTAGTTTGACAGTACCATTGGAGGGTATATCACCAAGTTTGTTATTGACAGAGTAGAGTCATATAGCCAAGCTAAAAGATATTTCTTTAAAGGACCCAAAGGAAAAATTTTACAAGTCTTGAAGGTGAGACTCAAGATGTTGTTGCATGAGAAGAACATCTTGAAGATATAGTAGATCGAGAATATTTGAAAAGGCTAATGTTCAAAAATTCAGACAGTGACAGTGACATAGAAGCGGGACATACGCCTAGTGGAAGAGTATTTCAAGGGGTTCATCTTGATAACCTCTTTAAGAAAAACTACGGGGAAGAGGGTTTCTATAGTGGAGAAGAGGTAGATCTGATAGACGAAGAACATTCGGAACCCGTGGGGCCAAAGGAAGACGTAGCTGAAGAACTTCGTCGAAACGAGCCAGAAACCTCAGTTACTATGTAGGCTACTAAAGTAAGTAATATCAATCCTCCTGTTGTTACAGAAACACTAAGTAATCAAAACATTCCAAATCACTAGAGTCCACAGAGCACTATTACTACCAACTCAGCATCCACCCAAACAAGAAACCTAGGAAACTCCATGGCAGATGAAATGAGGCTCCCTATCTTTAGAGGAGATGGATTTGAAGATCCTGATCAGCACTGGTTCCTATGTGAGGCCATATGGAACATTAAAAATATTACCGACGAAGCTGTTAAAACAAACCAGTTTAGCACTACACTGAGAGACCACACATTGAGATGGTACATGAAGCTTGTCCAAGGACTCGCGCAACCTAAGCCATTGAATGAGATCAAGAACATGCTAATTGTGGAATTTAAGAAACCTAAGTTAGAGTCCCAATGTATTATAGAGCTAAAAGAGATCAAGCAAAAGGTAGTTGAACCTGTTTGGGAGTTCAATCAGAGATTTAAGACCCTTACAGGAAGATTGACCTTTAAGATCTTGGATGAGCAGAACAAAGAATGGTTCGTTGCTTCTCTCTTTCCACCTATCAGAGTCCCCCTGATGCAACAGAAGATTTCTTCGCAGGCAGAAGAATTGGATATCTCCATGAAGCTTGAATCAACCCCTATGGGAGAATCCAGCTTAGGTATGAGTGAGATCTTGAGTCAGCTAACTAGTTTGTCTCTACAGGTCGAAGACATGAAGAAAGACAAGGGAAAATACAAAACAAAAGACATCTAGTGTGTCAAATGCAGATCAGAAGGTCATGACAAGGAACACTATGCTCTATTCAATGAATACTTGGCTTCTGGAGCTCTGAACCCCTTGAATCAAGTCACCTTACCTTGGTGCGAAGTATATAGAAATCGACATCGCCCTGGTGAGTGCTATTACATGCAGAAATACGTTTAGACACCCACAAACTTGTATTTCACATTCTGTAAATCAGTAGTTCATGACGATAGAGATTGCAGAGATTATGATCTCATGAATGAAATATCAAGAGACATATACAAGATCCAAGGTGAAGTACATCAATAAGGAAACAATGCGCAGTATAACTCCCCAGAAAGAGGAAACTTCAATCCTCGTGGTAGATACAGAGGACGAGGATGAGGATGAGGAATGGGTCAAGGCTGAGGACAAATAATCTGTTATAATTGTGCACAACTGGGACATATAGAAAGGGACTATCAGAAACCTTGTACCACTTGCAGTTATTGCAACTCCTTCGAGCATGTCATTGAGAACTGCCCTGTGTTGCTATCCAAGCTTCAGGAAAGACGAGGACCCCAACAGAACCCACAAGTGCAATTGATCTATGTTGAACCTCGCGGAGCAGACCCTAGAGTTTTTGTTATTACTTGAGGAGGCGCTACCACAAGAGCAGATAGAATGACCCAAGGAAATATCACAGAAGACTCGGGCATCAGGAAAGCTATAGAGAAGGCCCAAAATTTTGATGCGAAGAAAGAAAGACAAATCTTTGAGGAAGCAAGGAAAGAGTTCAAAGCAGATCAAGGTTCTTCCTCCAAAACACGACCAGAAATCAGAGAATATGGGATGCCTCGGGCATTTGATCAGTCGGCTTCGCCAAAAGGAGGAAAAGAGGTTAGTAAGCTCATTGAATTTTTATACACTTGTATTAAGTTAATTCAGGATGAGAACGTTGTGCAAGAACTACAGAACTTAATCAGGCAGTATGAGCTAGGGAAGATAGACCCCTTATTGAATAGGGAAGTACACCAAATTGGTAAGAAGAGAAGAAAAAATAAAGATTTACATTTGAATGCTCAAATAGGAGAGTATGATATAGACTATGTGGTCCTCGACTTAGGGTCGAAGGTCAATGTCATGACGAAGAAAACTTGGGCACTAATGGGAAAACCGAGGTTGATTTATTCCCCTATCAGGATTAGAATGGCTAATCAGCAAGATGTCAACCCATTTGGACAACTGGAGCATGTCCCTGTGGGCATCGACTAACTTAGAACCTTTGTAGATTTTGAGGTAATTGAAATTGTTGATGATAGCTTCCCTTACCCTGCATTGCTATGAATTGATTGTGCCTTTGACAATTCTACTATTGTTGATTTAAAGAAAAGGCGTATGACATTTGAAAGATATGGCCTTCGGGTCATTGCACCCTTAGATCCAGATGAGGGTCAACGATATACAAAGCCCATCAGAGAAGAATACCACACATACAAATTGGAAAACATCTACAAACTGATAGCCAGACAACATGATTACATCAATCCTACAGCCAATGGGAATCTGAGCTGGCGAAGTGACAACGCATGCTCATCAGATTCTGAAGAAGCATTGTAGAACTGGCAAAACCGGATGTATGAAGTATCTACCAGAATATGTGCTACATTAACCAAAGAAGTTTGCTGGATCAACACAACAGTCATCACTTTACCCACATTTGATGGTCTGAACCCTTTAGAAACCTTCCTATAAGATTTTGAAACAAATGTACCAACACAACATATATTGTTGGCAATGGATGAGGCCTTGAAATCCACACCAGAAAAATGGTGGGGGATGCATAAAATAAATATCACAAAATGGACACAATGTCGAACCTTGATGACAACATGGTTTTCAGCACAAGCAATAAGTTACGAAGTAAGATATACTGATCAAATTTTCCCAAAGGACCACGTACGAAGTTGTGAAGAGGCATGGAGTGACATTCCTCAAGAATAATGGGTGCACATATTCATTAACATACTATACATGACCCCTATCAATTGGTACCTTCAAGCGGAGCTGTGCCTCGTCACTACAGATTGGGAAGGTATGATTCAGAACTTTGTAACCACCTTTTTATTTGAAAGTGAATATCCTTTAGTAGACCAAGCATTACATATTTTGAGAAAGAATGTATTCAAGGAAGCATCTAGCCTCCTTATGGAACAAGAAGAGGACGAATGGACTACGCCTCTCCAGAAATTGTAGAGTTGCTACAACATCAATGCCGATGACGATGATGATCCCAGGAAGGTAAACATCATTGAAACAGAAGGCCAAATAAATGTGGAAGGACTAGGATTTGAGCTACCATTTATTGGTCAGCCAATCAAGATTAAAAAAGTCAACATTGGGATAGAGGAGACACCGAAGCTTGCCAATGTTGGAGATTATTGGGATGATGCTACCATTGACAAGATTATAGATTTACTACACGAATATCAGGACTTGTTTCCGACCAAGTTCACTGATATGAAGGGTATCAAAGGTCCTATGGGAGAAATGAGGATACCTTTGAAACCAGGTGTGAAGCCAGTCAAGCAAAGACCCTACAGATTGAACCCAAAATATAAGGAAAAAGTGAAGATTGGGCTCGAAAGAATGTTGGAGGCAGGGATTATTGAACCTGTCGAAGAATCTGAGTGGATTAGCCCTATGGTCATGCAAGAAAAGAAGATAGGAGAAATCAAGATATGTGTGGACCTCAGAAAGTTGAATCGTGCCTCTCTGGATGACCCTTTCCCTACACCATTCATTGATAAAGTATTAGACAACGTGGGAGGCCAGGAGGTATATTCTTTTGCAGATGGATTTTCAGGATACCATCAGATCTGAATTGCTAAGGAGGACCACCACAAGACCACGTTTTCCAAAGAATGGGGATCCTACAAATATATAGTAATTCCATTTGGACTGAAGAATTCCCCAGCCATATTTTCCAGGGTGGTGGTCGAAACGTTCAAAGAATTTTTTCATAAATTTTTAGAAGCATATTTTGATGACTGGACTGTGTTTAGTTTGTTGAAAAATCATATTGAATGTCTAAGGCTAATGTTGTATAAATGCAAGTAGTGTCAAATTTATTTGAATCTGAAGAAGTGCATCTTCTTCTCCCCATTTGGAGTGTTATTAGGCCATATTCTATGCAAGAATGGATTATTGGTTGATCCATCTAAAATTGCAATTATAATTGATTTTCCACCTCCTACTTCGGTCAAACAACTGCGCACTATGCTAGGACATACTAGCTATTACAGGAAATTCATTAAAGGTTATGCCCAAGTCACAGCACCGATGGAGAAGCTGTTGAAGAAGGACTATTAGTTTAGCTGGACAAATGAATACCAGCAGAGCTTTGACATGCTGAAATATAAGATGGTCACTACGCCCATTCTGGTTTTTCCAGATTGGACCAAGGAGTTTCATGTGCACGTCGATGCGTCCTCTATTGCATTGGGAGTAGTACTGGCACAACTAGGAGAAGGAAGATCGACCATCCGTTAGCTTTTGATAGCAGGAAGCTATCTACAATGGAGATCAACTACACCACTACATAAAGACAAGGACTAGCCATGGTGTATACGTTGCAAAAATTCTGCCACTACTTGTTGGGAGGACACTTTAAAATGTTTACAGATCACTCTGCACTGAAATATCTAGTCAACAAGCCAGTGTTGGGGGGGTGAATATGCAGATGGATTCTATTGTTTCAATAATATGATTTTGAAATCATAGTTAAGCCAGGAAGAATGAACAAGGGTCCTGACCACTTGTCGAGGTTGGAACATGGTGAAGAACCCACCAATTTGGAGGATACATTATTGGATGCACAACTGCTCGTCATTAGAAATATTGATGACCACTTCGTAGACATAGTCCAGTTCCTTTCAACAAGAATGGCACCTAGTGAGTATATAATTCCCCAGAAGAAACAACTAGTGGTGCGTGCTGCAGACTTTTCACTTATAGATGGTCAACTATAAAAACTAGGACTGATGAGATACTAAGAAGATGTGTTATGGAGACAGAGCGACCATTGATCCTTGCAAAATCTCATGAAGGCATCGCAGGAGGACACTACACAGGGAAAGCAACTGCATAGAAGGTCCTGAGAGTTGGCCTTTGGTGGCCTACCTTACACAAAGATGCACAGGAGCCAAGTACATCATTACTCTGACAAAATACTTAACCAGATGGGCCGAAGCCAGAGCAGTTAAATACTATAGTGCAACTACATATACGTGTTTTATATTTGATGATATAATAACCAGGTTTGGATGCCCCAAGATCCTTATGAGTGATCAAGGTACACACTTCATCAATAAGACAATTGAAGCACTGACTGACGAATTTGCATTCCACCATCAGAAGAGTACACCTTACCATCCACAAGAAAATGGAATAGTTGAATCATTCAACAAGATCTTTGAGACATCATTAACGAAGATTTTCATTGTGAATAGGGATGACTGGGACTTAAGAGTACCTGCAGTACTATGGACCTATCGAACCACTTGCAAGAAACTAACAATGCAGACCCCTTTCAAGTTGGTTTATGGTCTCGAAGATGTTGTCCTAATGGAATACTTGGTACCAAGCTTAATAATTTCTTCTTTTACAGGTATGGATGACACTGGTGTTGTTCAAGAAAGGCTCGCACAGTTGGTTGAAATGGAAGAAGACAGATTCATTGCATGATTCCACCAATAGGTTCAGAAGGAACGAGAGAAGGCATATCAAGAAGAAGGCATTCAAACAAGGTGATTTGGTACTTGTGTATGACAGTAAGTTTATAAAACACCTAGGGAAGTTCAAAATGCATTGGCTTGGACCATATGGGATCACCTATGTTACATAAGAAGGATCTGCGCAACTAAAGACATTGAACGGAGAGTGGAAGGAAGGATTGGTGAATGGGAGTCGGCTGAAGTTGTACTATGACAACCAAATGCCTCGCAGTTCTAAGTAAAAGCATGAGAAAAAGGATCTAGGTACCAGGCACAGTTGAAACTGGGTACCAGACACAGAAAAGATAGTCTTCACAAGGATGTGATGGAGGCATAGAGCAGCAAGCAAGGGTTGTGCTGCACAGTCCAAAGTCAAATCAAAACAGAGAAGGATCAAATATGAAGTGCCTCAGGATGAGTCACAGGTGATTGTTGGAGGCCTGTTGGCCCTTAGTTATGGAAGGAAGCAAAGAACAAGGAAGAAAAGGTGAAAAGTGAACTTCACGAGAGACACAGTGACTGTCACTAGGTCGAACTGAGCAAAAGAGAAGAAAAGATGGAGCGAAGCAAGGAAATGAAAGTCGTTTGATGAGGAGATCAAGGATGATAGATCAGTAAGGAATATGGATTGTGGACAACTCATCAAGTGGAAAAATACACCATTGGATGCTTTGGAGCATCGTACGAGAAGGAAGGAAAAACAGGCTGGCGAAGCCCAGAAAAATGGGTCAAGTTGACCTAGGGTTTTAGACACCTAGGGTTTTGGCACCTAG
Organism: Picea glauca; assembly: GCA_000966675.3. Taxonomy (NCBI): domain Eukaryota; kingdom Viridiplantae; phylum Streptophyta; class Pinopsida; order Pinales; family Pinaceae; genus Picea; species Picea glauca. Next base: position 692,319 of record JZKD02S1390391.1, read on the forward strand.
GTTTCGGCCTAAGGCTGTTGGTGAGGTGTTATAATGTATAAATAGAGGTCTAAAGGGCCTAGGTTTTTTTGGTAATTCTGCAGTACAATATTGTTGTTGATCTAGCTATAGTATTGTGTGAGGGATCATTGTATAGAGAGAGAGAAGTGCTGAGAGAGAGGAAGCCTTATGGTATTGTAAGATATTTTGTTGTGTGCAAAGGTCAAGTCTTGTAGCTAGGTGCACAGGAAGGGGAGAGAAAGAGAGAGAAGAAAGAGAATATGCTAGCTGAGAGAAAAAATAAGAACTGTATGATTTACCTTAATGAATCATAAGCACAATTATGTGGATGTAGCCCTAGAGAGAGGGTGAACCACGTACATCTGTTTTTGTTGTGTGTGATTGATTCTTTGATCTCTATCGTTTTCATACTGTTACCTGCCTTATTGTATTATGTTAGGGTCCTAACCCGCACATAGGTAGATCAATATATTCGGATGTAATAAAGGTCAATATTAATAAGGCCTTTCAATAAAATAGAATAAGGCGGATGTAAGAAGACCTA
>JZKD02S1390391.1:700504-727586 GCA_000966675.3 Picea glauca
AGTAACCTTTAAATACCAACTGTCTCCTTGGAGTTGTGTCAACACATGTTCCCTCATATTGACCTTTAAGGGTACCAAGGAGAAGATACGTGGTCTCCTACTCAAGGCATCTGTGACCACATTTTCCTTTCCCTTGATGTACAAAATACCAAAATCATACTCACTCATAAACTCACTCCATCACCTTTGCCTAGCATTCATATCCCTTTGAGTGAAGAGATGTTTTAAACTTTGATGGTTCATTTTGAGCTCAAAGTTTCACCCCACAAGATAGTGCCTCCAAAGTTTCAGAGCTAGCATTACAGCTGCCAACTCTAAATCATGAGTCATGTATAGCTCTTTGTGTTTCTTCAACTTCCTTGACACATAAGCTATCACTCCTCCATCCTGCATTAGCACGCCCCCCAACCCTTGCTTCAAGGCATCCGTGCAGACTATGAAGTCCTTTTCCATATTCGACACTCGTAGAATTGGCGCACTAGTTAGTAACCTCTTAAGCTCAATGAATGCACTATCACACTCTTCTGTCCATTCATACCTGACCCCCTTGCGCTACAAGGTGGTGATGGGTTTCGCTATTTTGGAGAATCCCTCCACAAATCTTCGATAATAACCTGCTAGCCCCATGAAGCTTCTCAACTCATGGGCATTTTTCGGCACTGGCCACTCCATAATGGCCTTTACCTTTTCTGGGTCTACAGAGATTCCTTCACCGGAAATGATATGACTTAAATAGTGGATCTCTTTTTGAAATAAGGAACACTTCGACAACTTCCCATACAATTTGTTCTCTCTAAGGCAGGACAACAATACTCGTAAGTGTTCCTCATGTTCTCTTTCATTCTTGGAATAGATGAGGATGCCATCTAGAAAGACTTGTACAAAATGGTCTAAGTACTTCCGGAATATGCCGTTCATGTGGCTCATGAATACTGTTGGTGCATTGGTCAATATGAAAGGTACTACGACAAACTCATAATGTCCAAACCGAGTTCGAAAGGCAGTTTTTGGGATATCGCCTTCCTTAATCCTTAATTGATGATATCCTGATCACAAATCGATCTTTGAGAATACCACTGCTCCTTTCATCTGATCGAAGAGGTCATCTATTTGTGGCATTGGGTACCTATTTTTCACTGTAGCACGATTCAAGTCCCTGTAATCTATACATAGTCATAAGGATCGATCCTTCTTCTTTACAAAAATTACTGGTGTGCCCCAAGGTGAGACACTCAGCCTTATTAGCCCTAAGTCCAGTAGCTCTTTCAACTGCATTTGCAATTCACAAAGTTTCGGCGCTGTAATCCAATACGGAGTCTTGGAGATTGGTTCTGCACCAGGTTTTAGCTCAATAGTAAAATAAATCTCCCTCTCAGGAGGTAACCCTGGTAACTCGTTCGGAAAAACATCCTTAAATTTTGACAATACCGGGTACTAATCCAATGAGGGTCCCTTCCTTTCATTCATTGCTTCCACAACATAAAGTCGACATCCTTTCCTCAAGCATCGCTTAACCTTCATAGTTGATATAAAGCGTAATGACACTTTTCTCCATACACCCTGGATCTCTACTTGTCGTCCCTCATCATCGACACAAAGCACCCTCTTTGCGAAACAATATACCAAATCTAGGTGAGATGATAACTAATCCATTCCAATGATTAGGTCATATGCCCCGAGAGAAGTGACATATACCTTCAACCTGGTAGTACACACTCCTAGGTCTACTATGCAATTATCAATGCTAGGTCCTACCGCCTATTTTTCTCCCAAAGCCATCTCAACTTGTTTAAAGTCATCATGCTCATAGGCTACCAACCCACTCTTTTCTAATGCAAATGGTGAAATGAAACTATCTGTCGCACCATAATCAAATAAAATCTTAACATTGATATGATTTAGCGTACCTGATGACTCCACCACCGTGGATTGATGTTTGGCCTGGTGATTATTAACCGCTGCGTAAATCTGGTGGCTGCTACTTTCTCTCCCCATCGGGGACTTTCCTTCTCTATGCGCGAATCCTGATTGTAACTCTGGGCAGTCATGCTGGTAATGGGGTCCTCCACATCCCCAACAGGTAACACGAGATTGAGACTGCACACTGTTATGTGACTATCTCTGAAATGAGTTCCTTCCCTTGGAACCCCTGCCCCTACTAGTTGTTCCCTGAGATGGTTGTGGACCTGTCTGCGTCGTTGGAGATGAACGAGATGTTTCACTCGCTGCCATTGAAATCCCTGTGGTTACTGTCCTTGGTGTGACTATGTTACCATATGGAGGTTTCCTTGAGCCCCCTCCCCTGGAAAATGTCCTAGGGGCCTTCTCGATGAATCCAGAACGATGTGGAAATGTCAGTCTTGTACCCCCGGTTAAGGTCATGTGTTCCTCCGCATAACGCGCATTTTCCACAGCTTCCGCTACCGAAGACGGTTTCCACATCCACACCATAGCTCTTATCTTAGGGTTCAATCCATAGACAAAGCTCTTTGCCTATCGTTGTTCATTATCCATATATGAAACATATTTGACCAATTCCATAAATCTGATCTCATATTCTTCTACAATCCTGTTTCCCTATACTAAGGCATGAAATGCCCCTACCTGTTGTTCCTCATAATAAGCTAGCAGATATTTCCTTCAGAACCTCTCCTTGAAAAGTTCCCAAGATACTGTGTCTAGGGTAAGATGCAGTTGTCTTTCCAAGTTGCCCCACCAGCTCAAGGCGCTCTCTCTTAACTGAAAAAATTGCAATCTTCGCCTTTGAGTTGGACGCATAGTCCCTTAAGGCAAAACACCTTGTCATGCCTTCCAACCATGCTTCTGCGCGTTCACTGGCGCGACCCCCGACAAACTCCGGAAGTTTGATCTTCTGCAATTCTCGAGTGATATCTCTGGGTGGAGGTCCTCCCCCTGAATCCCTTAACGCTTCTGGATTACCCATTCCAGACGGTGGGGGTTCCACTTCAATCCTTGCTGGTTGTCGCCCCTTTAAAGTCTCATTAATGGCCTCCAACGAGCGCAGTATGAGAGCTAGTTCAGGCGATGGTGGTGGTGGCGCTAGCAGTGTTGGTGATGCTTGTGATGATGCTCCCCTACCTCGATTCCCTTGAGTCCTAACCATCCTATATGATTTAACCTGCATCATCCAAAGTTGTCAGGGTGAGTTCAAGGACGTTTCAAATTGGTGCTACTTAAACTAGAAACAGGGTTAGGCGTAAGTTTTTCTTTACTTGTATGTAAACATACATTACTCTCTTTAGGGGATTGGCTAGGTTAGGATTAAGAGTCTAAGATTGATTTCTTCACCTAAGAAAACTATTCACTCCCTTTCCCGGTAGCTATGCTAGCCTTGCGCCATACTCGCCAATTCCTCTAGCTTACTCTCCTAGTGTGTATGTCGCCTCCTTCCTGCTTGTCCTAGTCTAAGTCCTTTAAACTTTTCACTTACAGCTAATTATCCTTCAATGTTTGACTCATGAGATTTCCTTGGTGCGTTGTACATATGCATTGAATTGTGTGTCTTGGTGGCTGCAGGTGTGAGTCTTTAAGGATTGTAGAGTGGCTTTCGGCATTGGAACTTAGCGCTTGTGCATTGTGGTTATGTATTGCTTCCTGACTTGTGGTCGTATGATGTGGTGAACCTGAGGCGATGCATTGAAGTTTAGTGTTTGACTTTGACTGGTGGAATGGGATGGAAGGGCTCGACGATTAGCTCAATGAGTTGTGTGTAAGGTCTCGTGAGCTTGACACTTGGATAATTGGATATTATCCGTCAGGGTAGTACTTTGCTACTATTGATAATTAAATTATTTATATGTGAATTTATTTTGTAAAAGTGATATGTGTGGCGCGTTGGTGTTAGTGCTCTTCTTAAGGCGCTTCACTTGGTGGGTGGTCTTGGGTTCAAAACCCATGAACCCTCTAACATTTTAATTAACTTTAATGTAGTTTAACTTTACACTAAATACACAACTAATTTAATTAATTAATTTTTTTTTAAAGATAATTAATTACACTAATAATTTTGAAGTTACTTATTTATCTTTAAAAATTATTTTTATACTAAATTAACCTGAATTAACTTTAAATTAATTCAAACTAAATTAACATGTGTAATAACCTAAATTATGTGTAATAACCTAAAAAAAAAAAAAATTAACATATATAAATAAACAATTTAACAAAAATCATATATAAACAATTTAACAAATAACATATATAAATATTTGACGATAATCAATAATAAATAAATAAGAAAATAAAATGTAACTAAAATAAAAGAAAATATAATTTACGTAAATAATTTAAAAACAAATTTCTTTTTTAAATATCTAAAGGGCGGGCATGCATGAAGCCCATGTGCTGCCCTCATTCCCTCCAGCTCTTCATACCTAAACCCTATACTATTCATTAACCCTAATGCTCCTTCACTTCTGCCTCTTTCCTCTGCCACCTCTCCACTTTGCTCTATAGAGATTGTAAATATGCCTTCTGTTCCTGTAAATCAATTTCAAATGGCAGAGGTTTTGATTTGATTGTCATGGATAACTCTGTGAATCTTAGTATTGCTTCCCCTTTTTTCGGTGTCATATTGGCCGATAATAGCAGTGCTCCTCCTGATAGCAACAATGATCCCTATGGTGGGTTTAATACTCATTTTAATCCATCCATGGCAATTATCATCGTTGTTCTGTCAAGCACGTTTTTCTTCTTGGGTTTTTTTTTCTCGATCTACGTTCGTCGTTGTGTCGGCGAAGATGACAGCCTCAGAGCTTTGCAACGAGGGGCGAGAGGGGCCAATGCATAGGCCCAGAGGTAGGATGATGGCACCCATGGTCTCGACAGAACCGTCATCGAAGGCTTCCGGGTGTTCAGCTATGATCTTGTGAAAGGCCTCAAGGCATAGACGAAAGAAACGCTTGAGTGTGTTGCTTGTCTCAACGAATTCGAGGACGACGAGCAGCTCTCCTTGCTGCTCAAGTGCAGCCACATTTTTCATCCGGGCTACTTCGATATGTGGCTCTTCTCGCACACAACGTGCCCCGTCTGCCGAACCAGTCTGGTGAATCATATCAGTTGTGGTGAGATATCAGTTGTGGTGGATGGAACGAGGGGTAGCAGCAGGAGAAATAGGAGCCTACGCAGGGACAACGCTATCGAGAGTCCCGTGGATTTCAAGATGGCTGATTCTCAATAACTACTCCATGTGATGGGGTTTAATCCGGCAAAGAAACTCCATCGCTCGCATTCAACGAGGCATTTGTTGGTATGAGCGTGGACTTAGATAGGAGGAAGGGAGATCAAGACTGAAAATTTCACAGATGAAAAGGTTCAAAGTTGCCAGAGGCTTACGTGTGATACCAAAAAGGATTTGAACCATCGGTAAGCCTAAGCAATTCATTGAGTCATCACTTGGAAATACCAACTCGACATAGGGTTAAGGGTTTTATTCAATTTTTCACAAATCAGTTGAGGCAACCTTGGGGACGAAGGGTTTGGTGTTTGGGTTTTACATATTCACTCATCCGCCTATGGTGTCATGTTGGTGGAATCAAGTGACTCGGATTTGCTCACTGTTCCTGAAAGAAAGATTTTGTTGGGGTCCTAATCTGGAAAACACTTTGGCTTCCTTCTTGAAACCCCAATGCCTAACACCATCACTTGTTGCAGAGATTCTGCACAGGAATAGAAATTATGCTTCCCGAGCCTGGAATTTTTTTAAGTGGGTAGGTAGGGCAGGTGCCTACTCGCATAGATTGCGACCTTTTAGAATCATTTTTGATATTCTCTGCCATGCTAAGATGGTGGTTGAACTCAAAGAGTCGCTTGAGAATGTATCAGGAGAAAATCCAGCCATTGTCATGCCCGCACTTTGGACCATAGCGAAGAGTTTAGCAAAGGCTGGACTCATGGATGAATCTTATGCAACATTTAACGAGCTGAAGAAACATGATGTTGTACTGACGACAGAGATTATCCCTATCATCCATGAATCCTTCCTCATTTCTAAGGACAGATTCGGAGCACAGGGCGCCTTCCTATTCTAAGTATCTAGGTTCCTCTACAGAATCGACATATATGTATATATTTTGGTTTTTATTATTAATTTTCTGTGAGCTTGTATTGAGCAGGAGAATCGATCCCTTGACACACCCACCTTTATTCACCAAAAAACGAAGTGGATCTACATTCCCTTCATTTACTATAGTGTAAGATATCTTGGCAATATCCTTTTGGGATTTCGTTCACACAATCAATATTTCATGTTTTGTCTTATGTTCCTCTTCGTCTTTTGCATCTCTTTTCGTGTTTACCAAACACTGTGCAACACTTTTCTCTTTTATTTACTTTTACTTTTCATGGCCTTACTTTCCTCTACCATTTACTTTACTTTTCAATGGACTTTGCCTCTATGAATAGAATCGATTAGGTAAGATTTCTATTTTGTTTTAATTCATTTTGGGTTGGGGCTTCAGGGTTTTCATATTACTGGAAGATTGTTTAAATTAAGGCATTTGATTGTTGAGGTTGGGCCTCGGGTTTGCCATTTTTATTTATTACACAAATATATATATCACTATAGGTCATATATATTTAATACAAGTTTGAAGCTTTTACAAGCGAGGCTTCTTATAGGTCTGAATGTGAACAAGCCTCCATCAATCTTACAACGCTTTATAAGGTTTTCTGGTGGTTTATTTCTGGGTCGATTCTAAGTAGGTGGTAGGCCCTTGGCCCTAGATTGTGAGCTATAGCTCTAATACCATGTGTAGTAACCTTAATTATTTAATTCCAAAATCTCATACAATTAAACATATAATTCCTTTCAATTTGCATAAATAATTCATTCACCAGCATATAAGAAAAATATTCAGCAGAGATTAAAATTTGTCTACAGCATGAAAATAACTCAGCAATTCATAAATAAAAATACCTGCTTCTGATGCTAAATCCCGTTGCTCCATTTGTCCAATGCTGAAGTTGAAACTGTGTCAAACACTGCCCAAAACCGAGTTTTCCTCCCTGCCATCTAGGAGCAGCCTATCCAGTTCCCTAGCTCCAGGATACCGTAAGGATATCCTGGCCCCCATGCCCAAAATCCCCAGCAAATCGGTGCCCCCTGCTTCTAATTCACCAAAAAACCCCAAAACCAAACTCCTCACACCAAAGATCTCCACAGAAAATCTCCCACAGAAATATATCCTCCTCTGAAAATGCTTCCTCCTCCCAAAACAATGCCCTACCCGTAAGACTCTTCCCCATCATATCCTCCTTCACCGACTCTCCTCCCCTCATTAATTTCCTTATCTCCCCCTTTAATATCTTATCCCCTTATTTAATGTCTTATCCCCTTCATTAATATCTTATCCCCTTCTTTAATGTCTTATCCCCTCCCACATACGTAAAGCATTTAATTAAACAAATTAAAATTATTAAGCCCCTTAAATTTATTACCCATGTCATTGAATGTGATATGTAATTAATTAATTAATTAATTAATTAATCAAAAGTTATAAACAATTARTTAATAAATAAATATTTAATTAATATTATTAATGCTAAACATTGTTTAATTAAAACCATATTAGGACAATTAATTATCTAATTAATTTTACTTAATAATCCCTAAGCATATATTCAACTAGGGTTGTTACAAAAATACATAGGTGGGGGTATGGTATGCCCCATCAAGTCGTCTGAATCGAAGGGAACCTTGTCAAGACTTGGAGGGAGAACACTCGGGGGAAGAATAAATATCTCTCATTTAGAAGGAGAAGGATCTGGCATGTTGATTACATGACTGAAGGATGTATCATTCTCTACATGGAGAGTGGAACTGACCATAGATTGCATTGGTATGACCACCTCTTCATATCTAGGCTAAAGAGGATGCATGGTGATATATATAGGATCTTTGATAACGGGGGGGAGGTCAAGAGAAGGTAGCACCGTGTCGCTTGAAGGAGGAACAGGTTGCAAGGAAATTACAGATGTCTCAGAATCTAAAGGGATCTTGGGAGAGCTTCATTCTCCTAGTATCTCGGTAGTAGCCAAACACAAACGAGTAAGGTGACTTCCTTCACAAGTCCTGCAAAGGAATTTAGGCTTACGTATGATACCTCTAAGCTTCTCGATGCCCCCAGTGTTGTTTACAACAACTGACATGCTCTCATCATCACTGGCAGAGGTTGGTGATGGAGCACTAGTATGACTGACAGTGACTGGGCTAGCAGTAGATTGTGGCATTTGATGCCAAGGTCTAGGGAAAGATTGGTTTCGAAACATTGCAGGCCAGGAAGGATGTTGGTGTATCTCTTGTCCCTACTCAGAAAGGTGGTGGCCTACGCCAAAATGGTTCGAAGAGGTTTGGACGGGCATCATCATCGAGGTCTACCAAGAGATAGAGGTAGGATAAGAATTATTTGAGTGATGATATATGTTTCCCCCTTATGAAGGGGTCCCATAAAGAGGGTATCCCAAACTGTAAAATTGATTCTCCCCATATGAAATACCTGGGGGTATTTGAGGGCCTGTCATGGAAAAAGTGTTCAACGAAACCGACATGGCAGACGAAAGGTACATGGATGGGGCATAATAAGTGGGATAAGTACCCATATTAGCATTGGCTCCTGGAAGAGAATAGCTAGCATTGGATCCATAAGGGGGAAGGTTCCAAACTCCCATGGGGACATGACTCATATCAAATGAAGAAGTAGGCATTGGAGCCATGGTGCCCCTAGACCTAATGCTAGGATTCATATACGTGGGCCAGGGAGAGGATTGCACGGGTGAAGGCATATCAACAGAAAAATGACTAGAGACCCAAGGTGTGGACTGAGTGTTATATCTCTTCATACCATTGTGAAAAGCGAAAGGATCTGACCCCATGAAATGAGTAGGTATCATGGGATGGGTAGCAGTAAATAAGGGAGCAAAAGAAACTCCACTATCCATGATGATGACACCCAAAAGAGACTCCTAAGGCTAACTATTAGTCAAAGAGCATACCAAAAATCCAAATGGCCAATATGCATGCAAATGAGATAAAGTGGTTGAGTGGCCTCCCTCGCTAAAGAAGGTATGTCTCGTCCAAGAGGGACCTGAGACTCCCCACTAAAGTTTTGAGGTAGTAGAATCAGTTATAGGGGCCCTCGTGAGCTTAACAACCAGTCGGTCAGATCCCCCCAGAGAGGTAATATTCCATAAAGATTTTTTTTTTTTCGACCCCTATCTGACCTAGGGTACAAACAAAATAACCCCTGCAAGTAACCTATGAGATACCTAAGTCAAGCAACTAATAAACCACTGTATAACCGATGCACAGGCGAGCAGTCGTAAGTCTGGATTACTGTATGGGAAGGGTAGAAAAGCCCAAAAACTTGAAAGCACCGCCTCTCACAGAGGTATGGGTACTAGAAAGATCCCCAAATACGAATAAATCCACATAAATATCTTTGACGCTAGGTGAGTATCCGAGGGTTATCCCTTCAGCTAACTTTGCGCGACCTCATGATTAACTCTAGTGTGAGCGGAGCCTCCTGATCTTACCAATTATACAATGGACTTATCAACTCCCTGTCTCAGACACATATGTTGATTTAATTGACTTAGAGAATTTTACTCACAAAATCCTATTCCAAGGCACTAAATCCTAGACTAGTTTGTGCACCCTAAAAAATAAAATCGTGATTAATCAATTTTAGTTTAAAGTGTAAATTTTATTGGTCGTGATTACTCAAAAAGGGTATGGAAGTGAAATTCATGATATTATGACTCTGCAATAAAATAAATATAAATATAATGCAAAGTCTAATTTTAATTTTTCAATGAATGATATGCGTATAAAAACAATGCAATTTTCAATTTCAACTCTACAATTCAGAAGTAAAATGCAATCTTTCACTAAATGCACTAAGCTAATGATAAAGATTCAGAAGACAAAAATGCCAAGCAATGTAAAATTCCTATTTTTTTGTATTTTCAATATACTAAAAAGAAAATGCATGGACTAATAAGCAGCCAAGAAAACGGAATAACTCAAGAAGAATACCAAGCAGCCAAGCAAACAACCCAGAGTTCAAGGACAAATCAAAAATGAAAAACAATGAGAAAAACTCTGCCCAAAAATTCTACTCCAAACAAGTTTCTTGTCAACTCGGAGAAGCTTAACAGGCACTATAGATACCTAAGAAGGCTCAACAACTATCAAATCCCACCCAGCAATCACAAAACCAAGCAAATAGGCAAGGAAAAGTGGTATACGCGACTGTTCAAGCAAAAAGTGTGTATATACACAGCTTGTAGTGAGACAGCACATGTGTGTGCGACTATCAAGGCAAAAGGTGCGTGCAGGCTTGAAAACAAGGTCAGGCAAGGGTAAAAGGCTAAAAACTTAGACCCATAGTGAATAGAATTTGTCAAGCAGTGGTACGACAAGAAACACAAAGGAAAAAGAGCAATGCAAGGAGAAAAAGTACATCAACCCTTAGAAAGAAGATCTTTCCCCAGTGGAGTCGCCAATTCTATTACGAGGGAAAAACTCTCTATGGCCAGGGTAAACCACAATAGACAGGTATGACTACATAAATCTACTCAATTCCAACATATGCTATATAAACCAATGTGCAAGCGAGATAAGAAATAAGCCTACCTCCTTCCAACGTTTGACGATGTCCACCGTTGAACACTTTGACCCAAATCTTTATACATGGAAAAAGTTCTCAACTAGCAAGTAGAGCAAGCATATAGTGATAATATAAAAAGTTAGCACATTAGATAACATAATCCATCAATAAGCATTACAAACATGCCCATGGATAATAATCATATATTTGTATGATACTAATAGGACGGGAAAGGAGTATTTCTATTAATAAATGATCAGCAGAAGTGATAACGTTACAGACTTCCATGTCGGCATGGTTCGGAACCAAGAAACAAAGTTCCTTCCAAATGGGTCTCCACCACTTCAATTCTCCATCAAAGACAAGCTCATAGAAAAGATACAATGAGGTTCTCTCAACAATAGGGAAAGATCTTGGGGTCTGAACACTGTGTTCAGACTTGAGGGACAAAGGGATGCAGACTCAATATGAAGTAATTTCTCTAGAGTAACTTTGCTCTCAAAGTTGAATGCTTTCTCCCCTTTTCCATAGCTCAAAATTATGCTCTTATAGCCTTCAAAATGCAACTGAAGGTTCGAGTTGGAACATTTCCAATATATGGAAGGCCAAGGATCAGATATCTCCTGTCGTGACATGGAAACCCAACTTCGTTTTTGTATTTTCTGGCACAAATCTCTATGTACGTGGGTTGTAGTGGAGAATCTTGCGTATACACATGTTGTATAGTAGATAGGGCACGTATATGTGGAAAAATATGTATTTTTAGCTATGGATTCATCAAAAAGGGATGACAAGTCTGCATAGGGAAACAAAAAAAGGCCCTATGTGCAAGATAGAAATGGTGAGGTAAATCTTGCTATAACAAGGAGACTATGAGAAAAAGAAGAGGAAGTTATAGCGGGTTTGTTGTAGGTTGTATCCCTTCATTTTCTAGATAATAATAAAAGAAGGACCTAGAAATTTCTCTAGTGGACGTAGCCCACACTGGGTGAACCACATATATCTCTGTCTCTATTGTATTATGTATATTTTGTGTTTTATTTCTTCATTTTTTTTTATTTTATTTCTCTGTGTTCTTGTTTTTCTAAAAACTGGTATCGAAGCAAAAGGTAACTCGCAGGAAAAGAGGGTTCCTGGTTCGAGTGGGAGCAATGGCAGAAGATGGAAAGTTTAGGGTTGAGAAATTTAACGACCAAAAATACAAGTTATGGAAGATGCAGATGGAGGATTATTTATATCAGAAGGATCTATTCCTACCATTGGGTGGAATAGCAAAGAAGTTTATGACCATGAAGAATGAAGAATGGGAAGTTCTTGACAGAAAGGCACTAGGAATGATACGGCTGAGCCTAACAGCGTCGATGGATTTCAATATTTTGAAAGAAAAAACAATGAAGTATCTGATGGATGCATTATCTAAACTATATGAAAAACCCTCAGCATCCAATAATGTATTTCTAATGAAGAGATTACTTAATATGAAGATGTTAAAAGGTGGGTCTGTTGTAGATCATTTAAATGAATTTAATACGATTACTAATCAACTAAGTTCTGTAAAAGTGGACTTTGATGATGAGGTAAGCTCTCTTCTAATCTTGTGCTCATTTCCAGAAAGTTGGAATGGCTTGGTCATGGTTGTAAGTAACTATGTCTCTCATTCAAACACTTTAAAATTTGATGATGTTGTCGGTGTTATCTTTAGCGAGGAAATGCGACAGAAAATCACCAGTGAGACATCAGGCAATGCGTTAAACATGGAGAATAGGGGAAGACAAAAGGATAGAGGAAAAGCAAGAATTCTAGGAAGGGAAGATCAAAATCCAAATTTGGAAAGATAGAGTATCGGAATTGTGGGAAGAAAGGACATCTAAAGAAAGACTGCAGAGCTCCAAAGAAACAAAGAGATGGACAACAAGAGAAAAATTAGGAAGAAAATGTAACAGGTGATGTGTTACAAGATGCTTTGATTCTTTCTGTAGATAATATTTTTGAGTCTTGCGTAGTAGATTCAGGGGATTATTTTCATGCCACACCCCATAGGAAACATTTTCTAGATTATGTTCAAGATGATTTTGGACAAGTTCATTTGGGTGATGATGCACCATGAAAAATTGTTGGAATGGGAAAGGTAAAAATAAAGCAAAGAAATGGAAACCAATGGTTGTTGAAAGAGTAAGACATGTTCCAGATATACGGAAAAAGCTAATTTCAATAGGGCAGTTGGAAAGTGAAGGATGTATATCCATATTTATAGATAATGTGTGGAAGGTCACCAAAGGATCATTGGTGATAGCAAAAGGAGAGAATGTAGGTACATTGTATTTATGTACTGATAATATTGACTCTTCTATATCTTTAGCTTCTACAGGAGTGGATGCAACACTGTGGCATCATAGGATTGGACACATGAGTGAGAAGGGGATGTGGATACTTCACAAAAGAAATTTGTTGCCAAATCTTAAACAAATTGATTTGGATTTCTGTGAGCATTGTGTTTATGGAAAACAGAAGAGAGTTAGATTTCTTAGAGTCGGAAAAGAAAAGAAGAGTGAAAGGTTGGAGCTTGTGCATACAGATGTATGGGGACCAGCTCAAGTATCATCTCTTGCTGTCTCTCATTATTATGTTACTTTTATTGATGATGCAACTAGAAAAACTTGGGTTTATTGCATTCAACAAAAATATGATGTTTTTTATTCTTTTAAGAAATGGGAAGCTTTGGTTGAGAATAATACAAGAAAAAGGTTGAAGTGTCTTAGATAAGACAATGGAGGTGAATATTGCAACAAGGAGTTTGATTATTATTGTTTATACCATGGGATTCGTAGAGAAAATACAATTCTAGGAACACCACAATAAAATTGTGTGTCAGAAAGGATGAACAAGACAATCATGGAGTGTGCAAGGAGTATGAGATTGCATGTTGGTTTTCCCTTACAGTTCTGGGCAGATGTTGTAGATATTGTTGTTTACTTAATAACCAGAGGACCTTCAAGCGCTTTGGATGGTATAATTCCAGAGGAGGCATGGATAGGTAAAAAGGTAAACTATTCGTTTTTGAAGACTTTCAGTTGTGAATCATTTCTCCATATTGATAAAGAAAATAGAACAAATATTGAGGAAAAATCCAAGAAGTGTACCTTTATTGGATACAGTGTTAATGATTTTGGTTATCGCTTATGGTATTATGAAAATAAAAAAATCATTAGGAGTAGAGATTTCATATTCAATGAGAAGGTCATGTACAAAGATCAATTGCAGGGAAAGAAACATGAAAAAGAAAAACCAGAATACATAGTGCTTGATGAGATCATTGAAAAACAAACTCCAAAGGCACCAAAAAATCAAAATGTACAACAACAAGATCATTGGGTACCTCAAACTCCTACAAGTGTTGTTAGAATATATACCAAGTTAAGTAGACCCCCTGGATGATACTCTCCTTCATTGTATTATTTATTGTTGACTAATTATGGTGAACCAGAATGTTATGAAGAGGCAATGCAGGTAGACACCAAAAAGAAGTGGCAGCAAGGAATGAAAGAGGAAATGAATTCCCTGATAAATAACCAAACTTGGTATTTGGTTCAGTTTCCTGCAGGAAAAAGAGAATTACAAAATAAGTGGGTTTACAAGTTGAAGGAAGAAGATGGAGGCAACAAGCGGTACAAGGATAGACTTGTTGTAAAGGGGTTTCCACAAAATAAAGGTATAGTTTTTGATGAAATATTTTCTCCTATTGTTAAAATGACTTCAATTAGGAGTTATTTAAGTCTTGTGACAATAGAATATTTGCATCTTGAACATTTAGATGTAAAAACATATTTTCTCCATGGGGATTTGGAGGAAGAGATTTATATGCAACAGCCACAGGGGTATGAGGTCAAAGGGAAGGAGAATTTGGTATGAACGTTGAAGAAGATCTTGTATGGTCTAAAGCAAGCTCCAAGGAAGTGGTATTTAAAATTTGACAGGTTTATGATAGAACATGGTTATAGTAGATGTCATTCTGATCACTGTGTTTATTTTAAAAGGCTAGAAAATGGAAGTTATATGATCTTTTTTTTGTATGTAGATGAGATGTTTTTTTCAAGGTCTACTTTGCAAGATATAAATGTGCTCAAAAAGAAATTAGCTAATTCATTTGTGATGAAGGATTTGGGTGTTGCAAAGAAAATCCTTGGTATGATAATAACAAGAGACAGGAAAAATCACAAATTGACATTGTCTTAGGGTGAGTACATAGAGAAGGTGTTGAAGAGGTTTAGAATGAAGAATGAAAAACCAATTAGTACACCGTTGGCCAACCATTTCAAATTAACTAAGAAAATTTGTCCCAAGACACAGGAGGAGATAGAATACATGTCCAGGGTCCCTTATTCATCAGCAGTTGGCAGCTTTATGTATGTGATGGTTTGCACAAGACCAGATATTGCACATGCAGTGGGAGTTGTGAGCATGTATATTAACAATCCAGGTAAAGAAAATTGGGAGGCAGTAAAGTGGATTTTCAGGTATTTGAGAGGTACGGATACTCATGCATTATGTTTTGGAGGTTCAAACATTATTCTACTTGGATATGTTGATTCATATATGAAAGGTGATAAAGATAGAAGGAGGAGCACCACAAGGTTTGTTTTTACTATAGGTGGAACAACAGTAAGTTGGATTTAGAAACTGCAAAAGTTTTTTTCCCTTTCAACAATAGAGGTAGAGTATGTTGTTGCTATAAAGGCTAGTAAAGAAATGATTTGGTTACAGAGGTTTATGGATGAATTGGAAAAGAAGCATGAGAAAAATAGGTTGTACTGTGACAGTGAGGGTGCCATTCATCTTGAAAATAACTCATCCTTCCATTTGAAGACTAAGAATATACATCTCAGGTAACATTTCATACGATCTGTCTTGGAAGATGGACATTTGAAGTTGGAAAAGATACACACTATCCAGAATCTTGTAGACATGTTAACAAAGGGAGTAACTAGGAAGAAACTAAGTTCCTTCTCAGTTTCAATTGGTCTTCAAGCATGAAGGTGAAGATGAGAAATTTTCCAGGTCTAAAAAGGATCATAGTCCAGCATATACAACAGCGATGGAGTTTTTGAGATCAGTATCCAAGTGGGATATTGTTGGTTGTGGAGCCTGATTATCTTCTTGATTCAGATGGATTTGTTTTCATTCGTGTTTATACCCCATGAATAATTTACACCCCATAAGAATGTAAAATATTCCATGCGACGGAGTGCAGAGGGGGGTTACCCCCTCTGTGGGGTCCAGGGGCAAGCGGGCCCCCGAAGGAAAATTCGTCTTGTAAATGTATATTGTAATTTCATTGTAAGTATGGATCGTTCATTATAATCTCATAGATCTAATGGTAGAAGTTATGTTAGGGTTTTTTTCCCTAGAAGGAAACTCTCTTTTATGAGGGAAATGTATTGTGACTATGGATCATTGCGAATATTGTATTCTGAGATAGGAGACTGTGAGAGAAAGAAGAGGAAGTTACAGTGGGTTTGTTGTAGGTTGTATCCCTTCATTTGTTAGATAACAATAAAGGAAGGACCTCACAATTTATCTGGTGGACATATCCCACACTGGGTGAACCATGTATATCTATGTCTCTATTGTATTGTGTATCTTTTGTGTTTTATTTCCTCATTTTTTTTTATTTTATTGCTTCGCGATCCTGTTTTCTAACACTGTTATCTTTATCACCTGCTATATTTGAATCAACATAACCATGTAGAACAGTGTCTGAACCTTCAAAACATAATGCATGAGTAGCAGTACCTCTCAAATATCCAATAATTCACTTTACTGCCTCCCAATGTTCTTTACCTGGATTGTGCATATACCTTCTCGCAACTCCCACTGCATGTGCAATATCTGGTCTTGTGCAAACCATCGCATACATCAAGCTTCCAATTGTTGATGAATAAGGGACCTTGGACATTTATTTTATCTCCTCATGTGTCTTGGGACACATTTCCTTAGTTAATTTGAAATGGTTGGCCAAAGGTGTACTAACTAGTTTTGCATTCTACATTCTAAACCTCTCCAACACCTTCTCTATGTACTCACCCTGAGACAATGTCAATTTGTGATTTTTCATGTCTCTTGTTATTCTCATACCAAGGATTTTCTTTGTAGCACCCAAATCCTTCATCGCAAATGAATTAGCTAATTTCTTCTTGAGAACATTTATATCCTACATATTAGACCCTGCAACAAGCATGTCATCTACAAACAATAGCTAGATAGTATAGCTTCCATTTTCTAGCCTTTTAAAATAAACACAGTGATCAGAATGACATCTACTATAAACTCATTATGTCATAAACCTGTCAAACTTAAAATACCACTTATTGGAGCTTGATTTAGGCCATACAAGATCTTTTTCAACTTGCATACCAAATTCCCCTTCCCTTTGACCTCATACCCCTGTGGTTGTTTCATATAAATATCTTCCTCCAAATTCCCATGGAGAAAATTTGTCTTTACATATAATTGTTCAAGATGCAAATCTTCTACTACCACAAGACTTAAAATAGTCCTAATTGAATTCATTTTAACAACAAGAGAAAATATTTCATCAAAATCTATACCTTTCTTTTGTGCAAACCCCTTTACACCAAGTCTAGCCTTGTACCACTTTTTTCCTCCATCTTCTTCCTTCAACTTGTAAACCCATTTATTCTTCAATACTCTTTTTTCTGCAGGAAAATGAACCAAATCTCAAGTCTAGTTATTTACCAAGGAATCCATTTACTCTTTCATACCTTGCTCTCACTTCTTTTTGGTGTCTACCTGCATTGCCTCTTCATAACATTCTGGTTCACCAGAGCTAGAAAACAATAAATAATGCAATGAAGGAGAGTATCATTCATGGGGTCTACTTAAACTGGTAGATATTCTAAAAATACTTGTAGGAGTTTGAGGTACCTGTTGCTCCTGTTGTTGTACATTTTGATTTTCTAGCACCTTTGGAATTTATTTTTCAGTGATCTCATCAAGCACTGTGTATTCTAGTTTTTCTTTTTATTTTATCTTTCCCTGCAACTGATCTTTGTACATGACCTTCTCATTGAATATGACATCTCTACTCCTAATGATTTTGTGATTTTCATAATCTCGTAACTGATAACCAAAATCATTAACATGGTATCCAATAAAGGTACACTTCTTGGATTTTTCCTCAAGCTTTGTTCTATTTTCTTTATCAATATGGACAAATGCTTCACAACCGAAAGTCTTTAAAAAAGAATAGATTACCTTTTTACATGTCCATGCCTCCTCTGGAATTCCACCATCCAAATATCTTGAAGGTCCTCTGTTTATTAAGTAAACAACATTATCTACAACATCTTCCTAAAACTGTAAGGGTAAACCAAAATGCAATCTCATGCTCCTTGTATGCTCCATGATTGTCCTGTTCATCCTTTCTGACACACTTATTGTGATGTTCCTGGAACTATCTTCTCTCTACGAATCCTATGGTATGAACAGTAATCATCAAAATCCTTGCTACAATATTCACCTCCATTGTCTGATCTAAGATACTTCAACCTTTTTCGTGTCTCATTCTCAACTAAAGCTTTCCATTTCTTAAAAGTATCAAAAGCATCATATTTTTGTCGAATGCAATAAGCCCAAGTTGTTCAAGTTGTGTCATCAATAAAAGTAATATAATAATGAGAGCCACCAATAGATGATGCCTGAGTTGGTCTCCATACATATGTATGAACAAGCTCTAACCTTTCACTCTTCTTTTCTTTTGTGACTCTGATAAATCTGACTCTCTTATGTTTTCCATAAACAAAATGCTCACAGAAATCCAAATCATTTTTTTTAAGATATGACAACAAATTTATTTTGTGAAGTATATGCATCCCCTTCTCACTCATGTGTCCAAGCCTATGATGCCACAGTGTTGTATCCACTCTTGTAGAAGCTCAAGAGATAGAAGAGTCAATGTTGTGTTGGTTTTGTCACTTGGGTGAGAAAAAACACAACACTTGCATGCTTAGTTAAGCCAGCTAAAGAAGACAGAAGTTTGTGAGTTGATTAGATAACCAAATACACATGAAAACAAAGAAATACAACTAAAAAAAACTAATAAATAAATGTTCGAGAATATTGAAGAACTAGAACCATGAAAAAAAAAAAAAAAAAACCAACATAAAGCTACCAATGGATCATTATATCGATAGGCTAAACACCGTAGAGAAAGACAAGGACTTATGAGTCCCCTCTTCCTCCTTGGAAGGGATCTTGAATTCCCTAATTGAGATCTCATCTCTTCATACAATGGAATAAATGACAATGGTGAAGAAATACAATGCCTATTCCCTCAAGAGGTGAGTGGGATGGCCTATTGCAATGGTGCTTGAATGCTTCAAAGAGAAAAGAGGATTCTCAAAGAAGAATTCTTACAGCATAACAATACCTTGAATTTCTTATTTTTCTATAACACCCATGGCACATATTTATAGCATCCATTCATGGCAAGATATAATTGGTTCATAGTGTGAACAAGGGGCCTTTTAGGGAACTTCCTATCCCTTGACCAACCTCCAAGCTAGATTTCGCTTAGATATGAGTATCAAATCGTGTTGGGGTTGGGCTAGAAGTGGTTGAGGGGATGACAATATTCATAAATGTGTTGTTCATGGAATTGCATGACTTTTCTCATAGACAGTTGTGTATCTTGTGCATAATGCGCGCTGGGGGTTGTGTTATCATGTGCATTGTGCGCACGCCTCCTTTGGTGAATTTGTGCACTTTGATTTTTGAACGAAGTGTATATTTTATTTCCTTTTGATGGATTTTGGTGTTGTAGGTGGACTAGTTGTTGTTGGCATTGATGTTTTTCTTCAACCATTGTGTGCAATGTTGCAGATGATTTTTCAGTGATAACAGACACCCCCTGATGTGTGAGGTTAGGAGCATGTGTATAGCCAAAATACATCATTGTTTATTTTGCTAAGAGTGCCATTGTAAGGAAGAGTGAAGAGAGGAACTACAAGAGAGATCCATCGGAGGGAGAGGGAAAACTGTGGGACCCAAACCTTTCTCCAGGGAAAAATAAAATATGTGTACAAATGAGGCGGGCATGTCCCATGCTTGTGTCATGAAACCAAAATGTGGGACTGTAACTGATGATAGATGTTGATGTAGATAACTGCAATTCCCTTAGGGGCGGTTGATAATGGAAAATGGCAGTTCTAAATGGTGAATGAGATCTGCAGTGAGTCAAGGACGACTGTAAGAATTGTCAATGATTCATAGGCATTGATGGCCTAACAAATTCAGAGGCCTTCGACTAGTATGAAACAACTACAATGGTTGCATAGTAAGACCCACCTTAACATGAGAGTTTGTTGAATTTGAATGTTATGGGGGTCAACGGAATCATAAATCAATGATGATTCTCTCTCTGCCATTCAAGACTTCTCATTGAAAAGATAATGAGAGTCAAGATAATGTGGCCCTTCTGGAAACTACATTGATGTCGACAGAAAGGTAAACATGACACCAAGAAGCAAAGGGCTTCTTGAAATCCATTGAGTAATAGATGATATCAGGTACTAACGGGTAACATGAACGAAGTGAATATGTTATGGGACTCAATACTTCCCTTGGTTGGGGAATTTTGAAGGATGAATGGAAGCAACCA
Source organism: Picea glauca (assembly GCA_000966675.3). NCBI lineage: Eukaryota > Viridiplantae > Streptophyta > Pinopsida > Pinales > Pinaceae > Picea > Picea glauca. The sequence goes on from JZKD02S1390391.1 coordinate 720,809, forward strand.
TAAAACTATATCTAGTGTCAGGGGGACGACTAGATATGGGGTTAAAATGTGTCAGAGGCTAAAAAAGTGGGAAAACTTAGAGATCATGGATACATGGACTTAGGATACTCGAGGTTTGTGAACAATGTCAATATGAAAAAGAGTGGATGCCTCAACCAAGAGAGACATGGGTTTTGTTGCCAGGTAAAAGAAGGTCATGAAGGATGACAACGAAAAAGCTATGGATATGATGGAAACAAAGGCTTTATACAATTACTAAAGAAATAAAGAATAATTTGGGTTGAGTATACAGATACAGAAATGGGTGCCCCACTGAAATATGGCTTGGCATGTTTAGGGCGCAAGTTTGTGAAAGAGAACTAATGGAGGGTGGGGGCCCCATGGGTGGGTTTCTGTATTAGGTTAATGGATGGAGGAAAATCTGTAGATGGCCAAACTGATGATGGATGAGATGGAGAGATAATGAAATTGCAAAGATGAATTCAATAGAACCAAGATGATATGACATGGGATTCCATTGGGAAGGTTAGCAATATGATGAGAAGAAGTATGGGGTTCATTCTCGGAAGTGCATAATATACCGGGACTCCCATCCCTAGGGGGTGAAATCGACATGATTGTCAAGTTTCCAAGGGGAATTATGAATGGGACAACTCATGTGGGGGAGAGTGTTATCAGATGACAGTACCAAAATGTGGTAGAGTGAAGATACTGCAGAGCCAAATGTAGGGACCCTAAAGGTAAATGTCAGAGGATGTGACTAGGAAATGAAATTTTTAACAGAGGGATAAACTACATGCTAGTGTCTAACATATACCTGAAGGAGTTGTAAGCTTCTTGAACAAGTACCTGGACACATGAAAACCAAATACCCAACGTGAACAATATATGAAAATAGTATATGACATATATGTGATTAAAACTGAAAATGAGCATGCGTACCTAAACGTGTCATGAGAAAAATGCTCATGTGGGACCAAGTATCGATGATAACTTGGGGAATGTGAATGTGTTGATGGCGGGATCGGGATCCTGTGGATGAGAACGGATCGGAAAATGGAGGCTCTAAGATCCTGTAAAAGAGTGTGGAAGTTGGGAAAAGGCGCTATATATGGATGGTGGGCCCACCATGCCACCTCATTTGTACCTGTCACTATTGTTGAGTTGACAAGATAGTTGGGAGGATATTTCGAGATTGAGGGAGTGTGAGGTGACCGATCCGAGAGTGGTGAGAGATAGGTTAGTGGTCCTATCATCCTACACCTTGTGAATTTCATAATTTGTAGGTAGGGGGGTGAAAGGCCTCTTGTGAAAGAAAAAGTCCTCGATGATGGAGCACATTCCATGGGAAATCAGAGGTAGTCAGTTCCTCCAGGATATCCTCGTCGCAGAGGAAAATGCGAGAATATAGGGAATTCAGGAAGGTGGTAGGGGAACTATCAATGGGTAAGTGTTATTGTCCTTGGGGGGTGAGGACATAGAATGGATATCGTGTACAGGGTGCAAGGGCCCACTGGACATAAAGTAAATTTCAAGATATTGTGGGTGGTACCTTTTTCCCTTGGAGACTGATGATGAGACATAACAAATATCAGTAATGTGAGCCTCCATGGGGAGTAACTTGGAAGGCTTTGGCCGAGACGTGTGGCGTACTGTAGCTAATGTTTGGTGAAATTGAGGTAGAGCTAGGTAGTGATGAGTGTAAAGGCCATATTATGAGCATATGGCACAAGTGAATTTGGTTTGTAACCCTTTATGGCATGTGTTTTAGAACTCCATAGTAGTAGTGGATGTACTTGGTGGAGTGGCAAGCAACGTGGTTGCTTTAGGAATATGGATAAGATTGTCTAACTCAGGAAGGGTAGGACATCGGTTAGTGGGGTGTCCTTCTCTTTCGCATAGTGCGCAAGGAGGTTGAGATCAGGGGGGAAGTGGAGCTATGGGCTCGTTCTTCCTTCGTCTGCCCCTAGTGGTGGTGGTGTTGTTGCTAGTTGGGGGTGGGGGTGGTGTGGCAGGAGCCTGTACTAGGATCTGCATCAGTAATCCCTATATCTATGGAGGGAGAGATGGTGTTGGAACCATAGTGGGTGGATGAAGATACTAGACAGGGATGGCGAGAACCATGTTGGGAAGGGTGAGAGTAGAAGCTACCTAGAATGCTTGGACTCCAGCTGGGGGGTACAAAAATGGAATTTGGGTAATGGCTTGGGGGACCATCTCCCAAACTGGGATTTTTCCTTGGAGGGGGGGGGGGGGGAATCCAAGATAAGTGGGGTGGTGGGGTTATTAGAGAACTCCATAGGTGATGGTTCTTTGACTAGTGGAATTTCGATGTGGGGGGGGGCCTCTGTGGGAGGAGTATTGTCTCTGATATTTGTTCCATTAGAAGACACGACACACACTTGTGCCGAAATAGAAGGGTGTAGGAGAGGTTGTGCTCCATGATATGCCCCTAGAAAGGATGGGTCCTTGAATATTCCAAGATCCATGTCGATGACCAAAAATGCATCTGAGCTAGTGCAGACAAGGGGGAGAATGTTATCAATGTTGGCAGAATGATTAGGATCATCATGTGTAAGTTGGTTGATGGTGATGATTTTCCCATTGTGGGGGAACATTATCGTTCGAAACATAGAAGAGGCTAATGCCTTCATAGCATACATGTAGCTACATCTGAAAAAGATATTGTAATCAAGTGGGGCGTCGATAACTTCAATGTCAAAGGGGATGGTTTTTCCCCCAACTTCTACATGGACATTTTGGAAGAGCCCTTCAGGGGACGATGGGCAACCGTCATAAGATCTCAGGGTGATGGCATATGGTACTAGCTCAGGTGAGCCAATTTTTTTCCATACTACTTTGGACATGATGCATGTGGATGCACCTTCATCGATGATGCACCGATGAACTGTAATGTTTTGGATCTTAACGGGTATCTAAAAATCTACCAGTGCAGGGAGGCGTGGTTCTCTGCTATCTATATCAAAGGTGATGAGTCGAGTATCTGTTGGGTCGACTACCCCCAAGGAGAAAAGAAAGGATTTCCACTGAGATGGAGAGGTTTAGAGTACCTCCAATACAGACATGATTGTAGGATACTGTGCTAAGTCGTCAATCAGACTGTAGTTATGTGTTTCCCTAGCATGATGGTTATGTACATTTCATCATAACGACATATGAGGTATACAAGGGTTTGGGTCAGTGTTAGGATGTCTAATAATCAATGGTTGTTCAGTTGTTGCTAGAGCCACTTATGAGGTGGTTGGGGTAGAGTCAGGAGGCAGGATGTATTGAGGACCACGTGTTTGCAGAAGAATCTCTTCTTCACTAGTAAGGAGGATATTGTGATCGGTCAGATTTGCAGGTTGATTGGGACCCGAGTTCTGATATTGCCCCATTTGTGGTGGGGCCAGGATTATGTCATGTTGGGTATTCATCATTCCATGGTGTGGAATAAGGTTTTGAAAAAATGGTCGGAGGTGGTGGTTGCAAATAATGTTGTTGGGCCTATTCGGGGGAAGGCGGTGTTATAGGGCGTTTCGTGTTCATGGATTCTTTCATCCGTTTGAAATCGGCAATTTGAGGGCATTGGTGTGTATAATTTCCATAATCACTGCATAGAGTGCAAGGGAAGTTAGTTCTGAGATTATTGTTCTTCCCTTGTCGTGGTTGATTGTTCTTCCCTTAGGGTTTTTGGTTTCCTTGATTCTGGTTGCCCCCAGCGGGATGATTTTGTTGGGGGTTATTTCCTCCTGGCCACAGGTTGTTATTGTTTCAGTTTTTTCCTTTATTCTTGTCATTATTAAGCTTATGGGTCGTATTTTCCATATTCAATTGTTCAAAATTCTGAACCTATTGAATGGGAGAGGGATAAAAAAAATTAAATTCAGCATGTGGTTGTCTTAGTGGAGGAGAAACCGGTTGGGGAGGACCAGGAAATGAAAAATATGGATTTTTTGTGGAGATGATCCATATGGTGTGTAGGAAGTTGAATCACTTCCACTACTGCTAGGGTTATATGTGGGGGTTGAGGGTGAACTAGTACTTGGTTGAGAGACCAGATGCATCATGGGTACCGGTGGGGGTCCACCCAATGGTGGAAGGGTACCAACAGGATATGGTTGTTGGTGAGTGGGAGGAGGGTAATAAGACGTTCCTCTGTATGGTTGTTGATATTTATTTGCACCATAAACAAGTGATGAGTGGTTGTAACGTTGATATGGGTCATAGAACCAATCAACCCATCTGTGGCGTGGGACATCCCAAGTTTGTCTTGGCCAAATGGTATGGGTCTGGGTGCATCAGGAAATATTGTGTACAAGTAACCTGATTGAGCATAGATGAGGTCAAATTGTTGGGCCTTTTTGATGGCTTCCTCTTCTGATTGAGGAAAAGTGGATGTCACTTCCTTGGAAATAACAAATACGAGTAATTTGAGAAACCAATCTAAACGTTGTTCTTTGGTGGTGCATGCTTTACACAAACTATGTCATCGATGTCATTCATGGATGTGCTCGATGATATGGATAGCAATAGTTTGTTTGAACTCAGAGAGAAGTTCTAAATCAGTGTCATGATGAACTGGTAATTGGAAAAAGGACAAAAAGGCCTTGGCCAATGATTCAAAGGTCACATGGGACCCTGATTTTTCATCCATGAACCATTTGGCTGATGAACTAGTGAGATTTCATTGAAATAACCTCAAGTAGATGGAATCATCCATGATGTTGTTTGATGAGCACCATAAGTGGCAGGTCATAACATGGTTGGAGAGATAGTCCCCCGATTTTCCTTCGAAATTTGGAATATCTTAAGGCAATTTGGTAGGCATATTGAGCCAAGTGGGGTCATGCAAAATGGGATTCATGAGCTTGGTTAAATCAGGAATATTGAGGGATGCTAAATATGGAATAGGGATATTTGGTGGAGGATTGGTTCTAGCCATTGTGTGTGTAGGTAATGGGCTTGTCCCTTGAGAATAATTTTGACTCCTGCCTCCTTGTAAGGGAGAACCAACAGATGGATGGCCTTGGGTATTGGACCCAATAAAAGTGGAACCAAGTAAAGTTGATTCCAAAATAGTAGCACTCACTGGTGTGTGAGATGGTTGAGTTGGTGAGTTGGAAAGACTAAGGACTCCTCCTAGAATAGGAGGGATATTCTGCAAGCATCTAAAATGATGAGGGTTATGTGGTTCCCCTATGGTTCTAACTAGCAAAGTGAATGTGTGCAAATGGTGATACGAGAGAAATAAATGAACAAGATATTTTGGCCTTCACAAAATAGTATAACTCACATTTGCATGTAATCAGATGAACATCATACATAAATCAACTATAAAATAAAAAAGAATGTGGACAAGTGGATTTTGTTCGCATGGGGGAACAATAAAAAAATGCTCATGTCCTAAAATACCTATCATCCTTCCTCTCAATTTAGCACTGGTCCTTCCAATAGCACTCAACAGTGGGGTCTGAAGCCACCAGAAGAGAAACTAGTGAAGGTTGAAGTAATCAGTTATAATTAGGGGTAGAGGGTGCATATCCCGAAAGAGATGGTGATATTTCCCAATAGCCACACAAAATCTGATCAAGGTGCAATTGTAGCCCACAATACCCACCTAGGTATATATCCTAACTTTGGCCACTAAGTTCCTCAGTCAAAGTGTGGAATTTATATTTTCATCCTCAGAAATGGGTCACAAGTTAGATGCCCTCACAAGAGTTGGGTGACTCAAGGAGGGATGTGCAGAACAACTAGACTTTGGCCTTCAACCCTTCACGAGTATCTCCATGCCCTATGGTATAGGAACACTTGACTTGGAGGATTTAAAAGATCCATATTCTCAACTTCTATTGTTTCAAAATGTGAGAACCTAATAACGGGGGGTTATTTGGATGCCTACCCCCGAGATCCTACCTAGACTAAAAAATTTCTTTTGGCACCTCCCGTGGAGGAAACTTCAGTGCATTCTTAGAAAAAATTTAGATGTAGTGGGATGAGAGACTAAGGTCATGGACCAACCTCGTTTGAATTAATTAGTGTGGATAATTTCCAAAGAAGTAGTCAGATCTTTAGGAATTATTTTTTGAATAAAGTCTACTTTGACCTCCATTATTCTAATAGAAAATATGTGTGTGAAGAGTGTCTTTGTGTGCAAGAAAGTGAAAAGTGTGCAAAGATTTTAATAAGTTAAGTGTGATATTGCAGCATGTGGACTTCCTGTGGGCCTTACAAATCTTCTTACCTAGCTTACTATGTGTCTTTGGTACAACCTTGCAAAGTATTTAAATCCCTAAAGAACTAGCAATGTGGACATATTGTTGGGTATGTGTTATATTCTTTGCATGTGTGTGTGTGGGTGCGTCAGATACGACAACTGTGTCTGACGGTCCGTACAAACTAGGGCTCTGCTGGTGCACCGGGCGCTTCCTGGGGGGGGGGCAGGTATGCCCCCCCCTGGTTACGTGGAGCGTTCGGCACCGAGCAGTAGCCCGGGGCCGATGGGGTTCGGGGCAGCACCTCGAGTACGCGCAACGTTCGGCACCGGGTGGTAGCCCGGGGCCAAGGGGTTCGGGGCAACGCCCCGAAATTTTTTTTTGGGCGGTTTTTTGCTATTTTTAGTGGATTTTGCTATTTTTAGCTGATTTGTAAATTAATCCAGGATTAAGGGATTAGGGTTTTGGTATATACGGAATACCTAAAAACATTGTATATATTGTATGGCGAATGGTGAAATTCGATATAATGAAAAAGAAAGGTTTTCTCGGTTGAGGGT
>JZKD02S1390391.1:730982-756537 GCA_000966675.3 Picea glauca
GTTGACACTTTGAAGAATGCTACAGATTCATTGACAAAGTCTGTGAGCACAGAAAAGTTCTCTTGGTGTAGAGTAACAATGGGCATTGTTGCCCTGGATTGTTGACTATATAATCACCTGGACCCCTGGATGCAAAGAAAAAAACAAGTGGGAGAATGTTGGGTATGTGTTATATTCTTTGCATGTGTGTGTGTGGGTGCGTCAGATACGACAACTGATATTTTTTTTGGGGCAGTTTTTTGCTATTTTTAGCGGATTTTGCTATTTTTAGCTGATTTGTAAATTAATCTTGGATTAAGGGATTAGGGTTTTGGTATCTATGTAATACCTAAAAACATTGTATACATTGTATGGCGAATGGTGAAATTTGATATAATGAAAAGGAAAGGTTTTCTCGGTTGAGGGTTTCCGGTAAAGATCTCTGTGTATTCTGTGTATGAGCCATTGATTAATTTCTGTATTGCTTAAGAATATATATGCATTGCTTTACTTCGCAGGTTTAAAACTTACACATATGTGTCCTTACAAATCCTTTAAACTCCCTAGAATGTTGTCTATACTAAGAAATATTTTGAAACTATCCTAGAATTTTAGACATGTGGGCATGTATGGGCCTGTTACTTTTATCTTTTAACTTTCCTAGATTGTTGTCTAAACTAAGAAAGCAATTAGAAACTATCTAAAGATTGTAAACATGTGGGAATGTATGGGCCCTTACAAATCTTTAAGATGATTTTCAAAACTAAAGAGGAACCCTAGGGGGGATTTTTCCTCTCCTAATAATTTGTTAAGGGAGATGAAATTTCCTTTCAACCACCTTTTATAATTCCTGAGATCACACTAGGGTGCAGGGGAAGATCATAGTTGAGGGTTAAAATTAATTTCTAGTCCCAATTTAAGTGATTGTGTATGAAAAGCAGTAATTTCAACTTAAAATTTTAAAATCCAAATGAGCCATCCATGTGGAAAAAAAGAAAAAGAGAAGAATAGTGATTCTTTTTACCCCTATGTGCTTATGTTAGCTAACATTTCTTGTGAGAAAAGACTCTAAGTGAAGTGTAGTTTCCTTTACAAAGTGTAGGAAATTAAAATCTGAAGGCTATGGGCCCTTAACCCATTCATAAAAACCCTTACAATTTGAAAAAAATGGACTTATGCACGGGCTACAGTTATGACAGGGGCGTAGAGGGCACAAAATGTGCATAGTAACGAAGCCTTTTTCACGCACAGTGCACGTCTATGGGCCTTGAAAGTCGTGCACTTCCTGTCACATGTCGAGGAAGAAATTTCCAAGTGAAATACTCCTTCCTGAGCTCTAAATTTTGACTTTGGCAGGTTGGGCTAGGCCAGTTTTGCTACCTGCATGTCAAAACAATCAAAATGATGTGCTCTCAAGAATTAAATAGGGATGAATTAGATATAGATCCCCAGTATGGTCATCAATCTGTTGTGTTGGTTTTGCCACTTGGGTGAGAAAAAAAACAACACTTTCATTCTTAGTTAATCCAACTAAATAAGATAGAAGTTTGTGATTTGATTAGATAACCAAATACACATCAAAACAAAGAAATACAACTAAAAACAACTAAGAAATAAATGTTAGAGAATATTGAAGAACTAGAAAAATGAAAATCAAAAAATGACCAACATATAGCTACCAATGTATCAATATATTGATAGGCTAAACATCGTAGAGAAAGGCAGGGACTTATGAGTCCCCTCTTCCTCCTTGGGAGAGCTCTTGAGTTCCCTAATTGAGATCTCTTATCTTCATGCAATGGAATAAATGGAAATGGTGAAGAAATACAATGCCTATTCCCTCGAGAGGTGAGTGGAATGGCCTATTGCAATGGTGCTTGAATGCTTCAAAGAGAAAAGAGGATTCTCAAAGAAAAATTATTGAAGCATAAAAATACCTTGACGTTCTTTTTCTAGCACACCCATGGAACATATTTATAACATCCATTCATGGAAAGATATAATTGGTTCATTGTGTGAACAAGGGACCTTTTAGGGCACTTCCTAGCCCTTGACCAACCTCCAAGCTAGATTTTGCTCAGATATGAGTGTCAAATTGTGTTGGGGCTCGAGATAGAAGTGGTTGAGGGGCCAACAAGATTCATAAATGCATCGTTCATGGAAGTGCATGGATTTTCTCATAGATAGTCGTGCATCTTGTGTACAACGCGTGTTGAGGGATGTGATAGCATGTGCATTATGCGTGCGCCTCTTTTGGTGATTTTGAGCACTTTGATTTTTGAACCAAGTATATAGTTGTTTTCCTTTTGATGGATTTTGGTGTTGTAGGTGGACTAATTTCTGTTGGCATTGATGATTTTCTTCAACCATTGTGTGCAATTTTGTGGACTATTTTTAGTGATAAAAGTTAGTATTACCAGTACATAAATACAATGTACCTTCCTTCTCTCCTTTTGCTATTACCAGTAATCCTTTGGTTACCTTCCACATATTATCTATGTATATAGATATACAACCTTCACTTGCTAACTGCCCTATTGAAAATATATTTTTCCTTAGATCTGGAACATGTCTTACCTCTTTCAACAATCATTGGTTTCCATTCCTTTGCTTTAATTTTACCTTTCCCATTCCAACAATTTTTCATGGTGCATCATCATTGAATAGAACCTGTCCAAAATCACCTTGATAATAATCTAGAAAATGTTTCATATGGTGTGTGGCATGAAATGAAGCCCCTAAATCTACTACCCAAGACTCAGAAATATTATCTACAGAAAGAATCAAAGCATGTTGTAACACATCACTTGTTACATTTGCTTCTTGATTTTTCTCTTGTTGTCCATTTCTTTGGAGCTCTGTAGTCTTTCTTCAGATGTCATTTCTTCCCACAATTTCAACACTCTATCTTTCCAAGTCTAGATTTGGATATGCCCTTCCTAAAATTCCCGCGGTTCCCTGAGCCCTTTCCTCTATCCTTTTGTCTTCCCTTGTTCTCCATGTTTAACGCATTACTTGATGTCTCACTTATGTTTTTCCATCGCATTTCCTCGCTAAGCATAACACCAACAACATCATCAAATTTTAAAGTGTTTGAACCAGAAACAGAGTTACTTACATCCATGACCAAGCCATTCCAACTTTCTGGTAATGAGCACAAGATTAGAAGAGCCCTGACCTCATCATCAAAGTCCACTTTTACATAAATTAGCTGGTTAGTAATCGTATTAAATTCATTTAAATGATCTGCAACAAACCCACCTTATGATATCTTCATATTAAATAATATCTTCATTAGAAATACCTTATTGGACACCGAGGGTTTTTCATATAGTTTATCCAATGCATCCATCATCTCCTTCATTGTCTTTTCTTTCGAAATATTGAAATCCACTGACGTTGTCAGGCTCAGTCATATCGTTCCTAGTGCCTTTCTATCAAGAAATTCCCATTCTTCATCCTTCATGGCCATCGACTTCTTTTTTATTCCACCCAATGGTAGGAATAGACCTTTCTGATATAAATAATCTTCCATCTTCATCTTGCATAACTAGTAGTTTTGGCTGTTAAATTTCTCGACCCTAAACTTTCCATCTTCCTCCATTTCTACCACTCAAACCAAGAATCCTATTTTCCTACGAGTTACCTTTCACTCTGATACCAGTTGTTAGAAAAATAGGACCGCGAAGAATTAAAATAAAACAAATGCAAAAATAAAACACAGAAGATACACAATACAATATAGAGATACAGATATACGTGGTTCACCCAGTGTGGGATATGTCCACTAGATAAATTTCTAGTTCCTTCCTTTATTATTATCCAATAAATGAATGGATATAACCTATATCACACCCGTTGTAACTTCCTCTTCTTCTCTCACAATCTCCTCACTCAGAACACAATATTCGCAATAATACATAGCCGCAATACATTTCCTTCATAAAAGAGGGTTACCTTCTAGGGAAAAAAACCCTAACATAACTTCTATTGTCAGATCTATGACCTTATAATGAATGGTCTAGATTTACAATGAAATTACAATATACATTTACAAGGCAATTTTTCCTCCATGGGCCCGCTTTCCCCCGGACCCCGTAGGAGGGGAAAGCCCCCCATGCACTCCCCCACGTGGAGTGTACATTATTTTGGGATTTAAAGCCTTCATGGGGTATAAACATGGCTGAAAACAAAAGCCTCTGAATCGGGAAGATAATCAAGCTCCACAACCAACACTCAATTCTAGTGAAACCAACAAGACCATCACCAATGTCTATAATGATATTATCGAAATTACATCCTCGTCAAATAAGAAATTGCAAGGAAACGAAAATGGAGCATAAACACATGTTTTTGTATCAATATATTTGCTTAACAACTTTGATCCAAAATGATCATAGACCACTCAAATGATGTGTTTCAATAAGTATAACTACCCTTCAAAAGTTCAAAATCTAATGGAAATGAATAAGGTAGTTGTAATAGCACCAAAATTATTACAAAAACTAGATTGTTTCAAGTAGCATGCGAGATTGGTGTGACAAAAAGAAAAATATGGATTTATTTCTTAGAAGTCCTTGAACCCAAGACTAAAATATCCTGGAATCTTTACCCAAATTTGTTGTATTCCCATATTATGTTTCCTCCATAATTTACCATCCATTATCCTAAGAAGGTGTTGGAAAATAATGGGAATGCCAAGAATCAAATGGAACACCCAACAATTAATGGGAACTCTCAGTTATCAATGAAATCCCCAACAATCAAATGGAATACCAAGGAACAAGGTAATTTTCCAAGGAAGATGTAAATTCATACAGACCGATGTAAATTCACCTAGAGAGATATAAATACAGTCTAACAAGTGAAGTTTGACTCAAGGAAGTATGAATTCTATATAGGAAATGGAAATCGATCAAACAAATGTGGCTTGACTCATAGAAATAGAGTGTACGACCCTTTGGAAGATGAACATGCCCTAATAAATGAAATGGCATGATCTAGATTGGATCATTATATAGTTTTGCATCTATCTTGGTACTTTCTAGGTGGAAAAAATTGGAGGAATCAACTTGCAAAGCCATTTTAGTGGTAGGTCACAATTTGGAAAATTGGATCCAAAAAACTGTCTAAAACCTTCTAGAGCCATTTTAAGGAAAAAAAGAAATTTTTTTTTTGGGTTCAAGCCTACTTTGGAGGAAGATGCCATATTCTAACCAACGAGACATTTCCAATGATGCAATAATTCCTTCAATCAAAATTCATATGTGAAATTTATGCCTCTCGCAAGTTGACCTACTATGCTTACCACCATGGTACGAGTGGATGCCATGTCAACCCCCATTACTCAAAATGTGTGGGGCTAGACACGTGTGAAATTTCAAGAAGATTCTAGAAGGTCCAAAAGATTATCACAATTGAGGGTTGAGAAAATCAAAACCCTACCCCTAGATGGCTATCAGATTATGTTAAATACCATGCTACTAGGAGAAGAAGGGGTTCCATTCTTTTGCATTGTATATTGTTCCATAGTTAAGAAAAACATTTAAGAGTGGTATTTTGCGAGCATAACAGAGGATGAGGATTATGTAACAGTCATTTAGGCCACATTGTTAAAAGATAAATCCATAGTGACTTCACATTCCTTTGTATGTGCATTTTATAACCGAAGAAAAGGGAGCAGAGCATATGCCTAACCTTCTAGTTGGTCGAGGAAGAATACATGCAGGAAATACAATATTTACTTAAGCTCACATTGTTGGGAACTCTTGTAACCCCTGTCGATACCCATTCAAGTGGTAGCGCATCAAACAACACATGTATATGGACTAGCCTAGGTATCCCGAACCCTCCATAGATCAACTTATCAGTCACCTGACTGTTATAGTTCCACCAAGAACAACACAAGGAAGATACTCTCTAGTACCTAGGTAATCAGGTAGTACAACCAAGGGTACGATCTAGCCTCCTTAGTTGATACCTTGAGATATTGGGTTGAGTACTATTGTTTGACCCTCCATGTATATCAGAGAGCTATAGCACAAGGAAAACCCTTGTCTGTAGAATTCGGGTTACAAAATTCCTACACATTTCTTCTTGCTAATAATTTGGGCATTTCGCCAATGTAGTATTATTCATATAGGAGTATAACTATGTAGAAGTAAAAATAAAAAAGTACAGTGGTCCCACCGGTAACCTTATTCGGGACCTATCCCATTGGCTTCCTCTCCTCACCCTAATCATAGTGGTACCTTTAATTTTTAAGATTTTTTTTCCAGTGGACCCGACGCCCTTATTTTCCACCTCTCCCATTGTATTCCCCTTTTCTCCTTGATTGTCGTGGTACCTATCACTTATAATTCCTTCTTTTCTATAGTCCCACCCACCCATTTCCCCTTACAAGAATCCCTCATATCCAAATGGCCACCACTCGCAACCAATACCTACAAGATTCCATCACTTAGAATAAGGAGTCCCTCCAACAAGTGACTTATGATATTCTTTCCACTAATTCCTGCCTTGCAAAATTCGAGGCCCAACTCCAGCAAAACTTTGATGCCATGGATGCCAAATTCATGGGCGAATTTTCCACCCTCCAGTCTATTGTCAACTAGTTGTTGAACTGCCCCCAGGGCCCTTCCTCCTCAAAACAACGGTCCCACTTAGATGGTGTTGATTCTTCCCATTATGTGATATTTCAATCCAAATCCTTGTTGATATTATGGTAGTTGCGGGAGGTATTAACATCCACGTGTAACCCTGACAAGAATAGAATATTATGGGAAGCAAGAAGAAACCCTAAAGCATTGGACATAACCCTAGAAGACAAGTCGGTTAAGGGAAATATTTAATATTGAGTTTTTATCCTCTAGAATGAGAAGTCATCCTAGACAACTAAGGAGGAGAAGTATAAATACAGGATGCCAGAGCTCATTTGACACACATAGCTCGCAACTGCAGAAATTTAGTTGTGTGTAAGTCTAGAGAGTAGTTGCAATTGCATCTACTACAACTTGTATTTTCGGTTTCAGTCTTGGACTCGCTCTTGGTTATGGTTTGGAATTTCTGCCTGGTATGCTAACTCTAGAGAGTGATATGCTACATTGATTGGATATTAGGCCTAGGGTTTGCTTCCAGAATTATTCTCTGTCAAGGTTAGGTGCTCGGGGGTGTCTTCGACCTATGGTTGGGTGAAAATATTGCTATATTGTCTATGGTTAAACGATCACGCCTACTTTTCTAACATGTTATGGGCCCACAATATCTTCAGAAAGTCTAACCGTTGGAATATAGATTGCGAGGATTTTTCTCAGTTGCAGTTGCAGTCAAGTTTTTACTACAACAACGAAACCCTAACCCTCTTGTTAAGGCACCTTAAGTGAATAGGTTGACCTAATTTATGGATATCCTAGTGTGCCCTAACCTAGTGCACCTCCTCATACTCTCAGCAAGCTAAGATGTCAAGTTTGTTTTTTTGGTCAGAGTCAAAGGTTGACCAAGTCAAATTAGTCATGAATTACTCTATGAAGTCAGAAAACAAGTTAGAAGGGGATTCTAACTTTAGAGCATGGAAGAAAAGGATTAACCTCCTCCTTTCCAAGAATAAAGTGTTGGATATCGTGAAAGGGAAGATCATGGAACCATAGTTTGAATAAGGAAAAGAGAAGGAACCTCATAACGTTGTAGTTATGGAGAATTTCAAGGACAATGACATCAATACCATGAGTATCATAGTGGACTCTATAAAATACCACTTGATACCCTACATCTCTCATATTGACTCATCTAAGAATATGTATGATGCCCTAACTGACCTCTTCTCAGTTAGAAACATTGGACAAGTAAGGATTCTAAAGAATGAGCTTCGTGACATGAAAATGAATGATGGTCAAAGCATAACATCATACTCTGTGAGAATCTCTCAGTTAAGAGATCAACTATAAGATATTGAAGAAATCATTTCAAGGAAATGGTAAATCTAGTACTCAACAGCCTTCCCAAGACATGGGATGCATTTTCTACAAGCATGAACACAAGAAATGAATATCTCACATTTGAAGAACTTAGGACTTATTGTGCACAAGAAGAATCAAGGATTAGCACAAAAGAGAAATCCCAAAAGAAATACAATGATCAAGCCTTCACAACAAAAATTCAAGAATTTCAGGAATAAGAGAAAGTTTGGACTAAGGAAGGAAACAAATGAAGCATCAGTTGTCGAAGAAAGGGAACCCTCAAAGAAGGCCAAGCAGAATAAAACAGACTTTTTCTTCTAAGACAAGGTAACAATATTCTTCATAATTCTTGTACATACCATTTTTACATATTTTTTATGCATATCTTGCATATATATTTCTTAGAAAATAATATGTTCAAGTGAAACAATACCTATGGAATAATAACAAGATAAGTATTTCTATCATGATGACTACAAGTCAAGAAATACACATGAAAAGATGAAGTATGTTAACAACCCTTGGTAACAATTCCTGTGAAAGATATTATATAAGTAACAACTACCAGATAAGCTGAAATCAAAATCAAGCTTGAAAGAAACCAAGAAGAAGTCAAAACAGAAAGAAGTCAACAATCAAGAGGAAATTAGAAAAATACTTGTGACACTTTGCAGAAACCAATAAGGATGCATATGGAAGCATAAATTCTCTTAGATGGAGGGATTTGATTACGTAATTCCAAAATAAGAGCATGCATTCATGCATGAAGCAAGGATTAGGAGGGAGCTAATCCTAAATGATATGATCCATTGAGGATTATGAATTATATGTCCATGTTGCAAATGAAAATAGCAGCCATGATAAACAACACATGTTCAGTTTGACTCTAGAGGAAGTCTTCTTCAAAAAGAAGCCTTAAAGTATCCTTGGTTGTCCATCTACATCCATGATTCTATGATGAAAGGAAGAAGTCAGAATCTTTAGGGAACGAAATCTATAGAAGACTCCATGGACCCAAGAGCTGAAGAGAAACATAAGGAAGAACATGAATATTCCAAGAAAGAAATAAAAGCCAAAACAACCAGTTATTATACCGAGAATCACAAGACTACCACTTTGGTTTGAACCCATTAGGAAGCAATCAAGTAAAAGAAATGGAAGTTATGATAAAGAATAATGTATGTAAGAAAATGTGAAAAAGACTTATGAATGCAAGCATTGCAAGATTCATAGTTTCTTCTAGAAGGAGGGAGAAGACTATGACAACATATTAATCTAGTAAACCAGATATACCTCTTGTAGTATCAATGGATTGGAATTTACATGTAAAATATTGTTCTCCCCAATAAATCAAGTGAGAAAGAATCTTATCCCAGAAAGAGACCCATGTATGCAGATATAAGTAGACCTTGTATGGATTCAAAAAAAATGATGCAGAGTATCTCATATAAAGCAGAAGCGCAATGAAAACTTTCTATGACAGAGATAGTGTATCAGAATAGTTACTTAGAAGTATGAGATGATGGATTGCTAATCCATGGAAAACTCTCACAATGACAAAAGAAGTGCTACTTGGATATGTTTTAGTTTGATCTTTGCCAAGATGTCGTGAGATAGCAAGAAACATAAGTGTTGAACTCGACCATGATATACTGTAATGATCAGAGCTATATGAAGCCTTCATAGAAAACCAATGTTCCATGATAGACTGAAGTACATTGAGATCAAGAATTATATTCTTCGTGATGAATTCCAGAAAAGAGAATCTGTTCTCCAATATATCTCCATAGATGAGAAGATAGTAGATATTTTGGTAAATCCTCTGTCCAAGATGAAAATTTTACTTACTTAAGAAATGAGTTGGGGCTCATGGAGATGACTTCCTTATTGAAAAAGGAGAAATTACTCCCAGGTTGGGAGGGAGAACTAATGTGTTAATGATTTATGGACAGTCATTTTTCAGTTCGAAAAATGGTCTAGGATGAGCATTTCCTTTCCAGTTCGGAAAGTGGTTTGAGATTTCTAACGGAAAGGCATTTTCCAGTTCAAAAAATGGTCCAGATCAGACAGTCATTTTTGTAATGAAAATGGTCTGATAGATTATTGGTGTACCATAGACAACAATTCCCCTTGTGGTCAATATGGGGAATGGTATAGGAAATTCATTCTTCTTGGAATTCACTCTCAATAGTGGTCAAGTAGAATGGTCTGCCTTGCCAAGAAGTCATTATTTCAAAGTTCACAGTTGTGAGAAGTTTGAAAGAATGGTTCGTTTTGGAGGTTGGTGCAGGACAGTCATTTCCATTGGGAAATGGTCTGGACAATCATTCCCTAGGGAAGAATCATTATATCTAGGTTGCACTATGATTAGTTCCAGAGGAATGGTCCAGGTTCAGCAATCAGGGATAAGCATTCCCTAGGGTAGACTCATTCTCTCTAGGTTGCACTATGACTAGTGTCGGAAGAATGGTCGAGTTAGGTGAATGGTCTAGGCTCAGAAATCAAGGACAATTATTCTTATATGCTTGAGAAGAATAGTCTATATATCCCATGAATGATGTTTTACATTCTAAGGGAAGATTCTCTTCCAGATCTCACAGATGTGAGTGGAAGAATGGCCCAGATGACTCAGTTTATATCATGATATTGTTTTTTGCAGATTGATATCAGATGATATGATTGCTATGGAGACTGTATGTCTCTGGACAGTAATTGTATGCCACTATGGTGGATGTGTTCCACTGGTTGTGACTATGTGTCACTGGTTAAATAGTCGTGTGCTACTTGGTGTGGTTGTGTACCACTAGATAGTAGTTGTGTACTACTATGGATAGACACAGTTGTGTTATATTGAATGGAATTGTTCTGATTTCCATGTAGACTATCAGTAGTGTTGAAAATTATTATCAGCTAGATGGATAGTCAGTGTGTTGATGGACAGACATTCTCCAGATGGAAAATGGTCCAAGACATTTATTCTTCTAGGGCATATGTCTAGATTAGAAGAATAGTCCTTGTATCCCATGGTGTGGCTTCCAACATCTATTGGAATAGTTATTCTTCTAGGACATAAGTTCAGATTAGAAGAATGGTTCTTGTATCACTTTGTGGAGTGAGTGAATTATTAAGAATCATTCCTTATTACTCATATGGACTATGATTACTCAGATGGAGTATGGATTCGAGATATGATGTAGTTGATTTTATCATATGATATTGATAGTGATGATGGTTCTCGTGATCTAATCATGAGATAGCATGTATGGCTATGATGATGCTACCAATTGAATGGTATGTTTTTTTCTCAATAACATTGCTTTCAATATCTCCCTAGCTAGGAGGGAGTGTTGATATTATGGTAGCTCCGGGAGGTATTAACCTCCACGTGTAACCATGACAAGAATAGAATATTCTGAGAAGCAAGAAGAAACCCTAAAGCATTGGACATGACCCTAGAAGACAAGTCGTCTAAAGGAAATATTTAATATTGAGTTTTTAGCCTCCAGAATGAGAAGTCATCCTAGATAGCTAAGGACGAGAAGTATAAATATGAGACGCCAGAGCTCATTTGACACACATAGCTCACAACTGCAGAAATTTAGTTGTGTGCAAGTCTTGAGAGTAGTTGCAGTTGCAGCTACTGCAACTTGTATTTTCAGTTTCAGTCTTGGACTCTCTCTTGGTTATGGTTTGGAATTTCTACTCGGTATGCTAACTATGGAGAGTGATACGCTACATTGATTGGCTATTAGTCCTAGGGTTTTCTTCCAGAATTATTCTTTGTCAAGTTTAGGTGCTCGAGGATGGCTTCAGCCTATGGTTTGATGAAAATATTCCTATATTTTCTATGGTTAAACGAGCACACCTACTTTTCTAACACTCCTTTCATCGTGACCCTCATCTTCCCTAAGTTGAGGTCAATAAATTTGATGGCTCTGACCCAACAAGTTGGGTCACTCAAATGGATAATTATTTATCTTTGCATGGAATTATCGATGAGTTGGACAAACTTTGTTATGTTGTTCTCTATCTATATCATGAATGTTGACAATGGTGGCAATGGCATAAAAATGAATGCAAGGGGTATGTTGTGTCGACCCAATTTTTTGCATAGCTCTATGACTGCTTTGATAATGACACACGTTGTTTAGTTCGTTTGACCAAGTTGAAACAATCAGGCACAGTGGAAGACTTTATAACTTCCTTTGAGAATTTGGCCTTCATAATAGACAAAATGACATATGTGTTCCTCTGGGAATCCTTTATCAACGGCCTAAAGGATGAAATTTGAGCCCGGGCCCTCATGGATCTCCCTCAAACTTGGTTGGAAGATACTAAACGTGCCAAGGAATCCAAACAAGTTTTTTTTTCCCAGAACAAAAATCCCTCTTTTCTTCCCCGTCCTCGACCCAATAATCCTTCCCCCCCTGCCACTCTCCTCAAGGTCCAAAAATTAACTCAGGACGAAATGGATGGGTGCCAACTCAAGGGTATTTTCTATAATTGTGATGAAAAACATTTTCCCGAACACAAGTGTAAGGAACAAAAACATTTTATGGCCATTTTGTAGGATGTTGTTGAAGAAGAAGTTGTAGATTCCCCTATTGAAGAGCTACCCTTGCCTAATGTTACTACTAAGCTAGATAACCCACCAGAAGTTGAACCATTGATTTCATTGCATTCCCTCATTGACTTCTCTACTCTCCAAACCATCAAGCTCATTGGCTATATTAATCATAGGAATCATCATCCTTGTTGATAGTGGAAGAACCCATAATTTTATTCACCACCGCATTTCCCAAGAAACCAACTGCTATTGTATCGTCAATAATTTTCAAAACATGATAGCCGATGGTGGTTCCATGAAATTTGGTGGGCGTTGTGAAAAATGCACATCTTCAAATTGGATAGTACCACCTGAAATATAATATGTTTACCATCGACATGGGTGGTTGTGACATTATGCTAAGTGTTGAATGGTTACTCACTCTGGACCCAATTCTCATGGATTTTAAGGAATTAACCATGCAATTCCACTGGGAGGGACAACAATATCAATTACAAGGAATCACAATAGGTTCTCCAGATATCATTATTTCCCATTGAAAGGAAAATATTCTCAAGAAAGGTCATTTATGTATTATATCCCAACTCCATTCCATTCAAGCAGTTGAGACACCCTTCGTGCATCCCGACCTCCAATCTATCTTATCCAAACACCAAGCCTTTTATTTCCACTCCTTAATGACTTCCCCCTTCCCATGGTGTTCATGATCATTCCATTCCCCTTGTCCTTGGCAATCTTCCTCCCAATGTTCAGCCTTATCATCATCCCTTTGCCCAGAAGACTGAAATTGAAAAACTCATGCAGGAGTTTCTCAAAGCGGGTGTTATTCGTCCTAGTACCATCCCCTATTTTTATATTTTGGTAATGGTACTTAATAAAGAAGGTACTTGGCATATGTGTCCTAACTTTTGTTCCCTCATAAAACTAACCATCAAAGACAAATTCCCCATTCTTGTCATTGATGATATCTTGGATGAATTGAGTGGTGCTCTGTACTTTACTAAACTTGATCTTCATTCTGGCTAACACCATATACATATGAAAGAAGTATACATTCCCAGGACTTCCTTTAGAATTCATGAGGGTCACTATGAGTTCTTGGTCATGCCCTTTGGCGTATGTAATTCCCCCTCCACCTTCCAAATTCTCATGAATCATGTCTTCTTTACTTTTGTCTGTCATTTTGTCTTTGTTTCCTTTGATGATATTCTCATCTATAGTAAAAATTGGACATCCCATATTGGCCATGTGGATCAAGTTATCCATCTACTTCTCAACACCAGTGTTTCCTCAAACAATCTAAATGTGCCTTTGGAGCCTGATAAGTGGAGTGACTAGGTCATATTGTTGGCAAGGATGGTGTATGAGTGGATCCTAAGAAAATTGAAGATATAAGGGATTGGCCTCGCCCTAAAAATATTAAGATCTTGCATGGATTTATGGGTTTAACATGTTATTATCGCAATTTTCTTAAGAATTATGGAAAAATTACCGTACCTCTCACTGCTCTCCTTAAAAATAATTCCTTCACTTGCACTCCAACAACTGATCAATCTTTCCATGCCTTGAAATAAGCTATGTTCATGACTCTATTTCTATCACTTCCCAACTCCATCAAGACTTTTGTCTTGGAATGAAATGCTTCAAGAAAAGGAATTGGGGCAGTCCTCATGCAATATGGTCAGTCTTTGGCCTTCACCAACAAACAACTTTCAGAAAGACATTTGGGCCAATCAATCTATGAAAAGGAAATCTTGGCTATTCTACATGTTGTGGATCTATGGCATCCTTATCTATTAGGGAAATGTTTCCAAATTAAAATTGATCACCATAGCCTCAAGTATTTTCTAGAACAAAGAATTTCATCCCCGGAGAAACAAAAATGGGTAACCAAGATATTTGGCTATGATTGTGAGATCATTTACAAGAAGGAAAAATAAAATGTGGTTGTTGATTCTCTTTCCAAAAAATCTGAAGAAGAAGGGTCCCTCTTTTCCCTCTCCTTCATTGTACCTACTTGGCTCCAAGATGCTCACTAGGAATAGTTGCAAGATCCCAAAATATCTCACCTGATCCAGCAATTGCAAGAAAAATTTCCAACTTCTGCAAGGTACTCTTGGAATAATAATGAACTTCTCTACAAAGGTCATCCATATTTAAGCAAACAATCACAACTTAAATATACTGTACTTTCTAAGCTTCATGCTTCACCTATCATTGGGCATTCAGGATTTACCAAAACCTATGAAAGGGTCAAACAATCTTTTTTCTGGGATGGTATAAAATAGTACATCCACACCTTTGTGGCTAAATGTGATGTTTGTCAATGCAACAAGGGAGAAATAGTCAAATCCCCAGGCACACTCCAAACCCTTCCAATTCCCCCTTCTATTTGGTGGCACATTTCTATGGATTTCATTGTGGGCTTACCTAAATCCAGCAACAATACAATCATCATGGTGGTGGTTGATTGTCTTTCCAAATATGCTCATTTCTGTGTTGTGCAACATCCCTTCACCACATCCATAGTGGCTCAAGTTTTCATGGATAATATCTTCAAACTTCATGGCATGCCACATTCTATTGTCTTTGACAAGGATCCCATGTTCACCAACAATGTTTGGAAAGAATTGTTCAAGCTACAGGGAAACCAATTACATCTCATCACTGCCTATCATTCCTAGACTATTGGCCAAACTAAAATTGTCAACAAGTGTTTGGAAAAATATTTAAGGTGTTTTTCAACTGACCGCTATGATCAGTGGCATCAATGGTTACCACTAGATAAATGGTGGTACAAAACATCTTACCATACAACCACTCACATGACTCCTTTTGAATCAATATATGGACAAAAGCCACCGTTAATTCTCTCATACATGCCAGGTGTCTCTAAGTTTTAAGAGGTTGAAAAAAATATTATAGTACATGAGTCTATTCTTTGTACCCTCAAATACAATTTGGTGATGGCTCAAAATTGCATGAAGAAGCAAGTCAATCAAGGTCGTTCTGAATGTCAATTTTATAAAGGGGACTATGTGTTTCTTTGTTTGCAACCTTATAAGTAGACTTCACTCAAATTTGAACATTTCCAGAAGATTTCTCCCAAATTTTGTGGTCCTTATTCCATTCTCAGGCATGTGGGTCCCATTACCTACCATTTAGCTATGCCTGGTGATTCTAAGTTGCATCATGTTTTTCATTTCTCATGCTTAAAGAAGGTGATTGGAACTAAGTTCCAAATGCAAACCTGTCTTCCTAGGTTGGATGCAAAATGTTCCATTTGGTTAGAGCCCCAAGCATTCTTTGACCAGCATCAACATCGTCTCCATCAACGCACCATCTAGAAAGTGTTAGTGTAGTGGAAAGATACAACTACAAAAGATGCCACCTAGAATCCCACTACCATTCTGCAACAATTTCCTCATCTCAAGCCTTGAGGATAAGGTTTTTTCTCAAGGGGGAGGGCATGTTAGGGACCTAACCTCCCTAACCCCTCATGTAGGTATAATAATATGATTTTCATGTAATAAAGGCCGACATTAGTTTATAAGGCCTATTTAATAAATGTGAATAAGTCAATATAATAAGACCTAATAGAATCTTCAGCTTCTAGAAATATATTCTGCTAGAAGGCTCATTAGAAGATAGAATCAGTATAAATAATAGGAGGCATGAGAAGTCTTTGTCTTGAGAATTATTGTAATAGAGAGTTGTTATGCTAGAGGTTTCCCCCTCGAAGAGGAAATTTAACATTGTTTCTTATCAATAAAGGTATTATTTTGGTGTTGTGGTTTCATATATTGTGTCGTTCCATTGTTATTCTCTACCATAATTTTTTTTCTTCTATTATAATAGATATGGTACCTTAAATGAAGACTCATAAAAGGAGTCAAGGAAGAATCTTGAGAAAGAGCATCTAATTTTGAGTGACATTAAACATTCATATCCCAAATTCAATATGGAAGTGAAAGTGGACATAAATCCATACCAAGGTGAGATCTATGCATTAAAACAGAGTCATTGGTTGCAACTATTAGCACTCCGTAAATATGTTCGGTTGATTAAACAAATGACGAAGGTAACTTTTTCAACCAACTTTGAGATCTGAAACTAGCCTTTCGGATCTAGAGAGGGCTCTCTCGGAAGGTGTGATTTTTGTGCAGGATATGGCTTTGAAAGTGGTGGCTAGATTTAAAACCTTTGATATAATGGTTTTTGGTTATATTGGCACAAGAAAGTAAGACTTGGGATATGGAGTCAATTTGAGGAAAAGACGGGGACAAATGACTCAGTGACTGAACTTGAGAGGATAAGGTTAGGTGAGCAACAACCTTCATTGTAAAACCATAATGTGTGGCAGGATAAAATACAGGAAGTAACTCGGAGTGCCGCTGTGGGCGAATTTGGAGTTATCTTTAGAAGAAAAAAAAAATTCTAAGTGGCATGAACAAGGGGCGTTGTACATCAAATCCGTAGGTTCGAAAATTTGTTCTGAAATAGATAGAAAAATATATGAATAAAAGATGACAGGAAGCACATACATAAAGAGAGGAACACAATACATCCAACTACTACAACTAGAATCTTTTCATCAAGTTACAGGAGCTTTGCATTAAATTCCAGTCAAAAATTCAAATTACATAAAATAGTTGTCGTCTACCAAATTTTCCAACCAACCCTGTTTACATGAAAATTATCCCCATATATAGAAAACTAATGTCACCCTTGGCTTCTAGGGTCTAACTATCCCCTCCTATAATCATAGATCCATTTTCTTTGAAAGAGAACAATAACTTCAATGGATTCACTAAAAATAGAAAACCCGACTTTGCCAAATCATAATCGTAACTGAAATATTATTTACAGTCATTGATCACGATAAAAATTCAACCATATGGTTTTGATGAGTCATCATGTGCATTTCTGTACATTTTTTCATCCCTGCACAGCAAGTCTTCTACGCAACAGTAACCTACAGCAAAATGCGCAACAAACTGGTAAAATTGGCGTTAAATATGACATCTTATATCACTAATAAAAAAATATTTTTAGAAACTGAGAGAGGTTTTTGTACTTAATATTGTTATAAAGAAAAACCTCTCTTTTTTTCTTTAAATTCATCTCCAGTCGGCCGGTATACATGTCTCAAAAACATGTCTCAGACAGGAAATTACGAAAACTGAAAAATAGGGCTCAAATATTCCTTTGAATCTCCCAATACATGACAAATTTTACAAGTATGAGAGAGGTTTTTATTATTTTTTTTGTCCTAGACAAAAACATCTCAGGGATTTTAAAAATTCCTCTCCAGTTGTTCAGAAATTGATCTTGAAGTTGACCACTAAACCAGTAATTTGCACAGTGCGACCTGTAGCCTGTGCACAGAAAAATTCACTATGCGACAGCATCGTGTGCACAACATCCCACTGCGTGGAGAAATACATTGCGTGAAAACATTCTATGAACAACAACCTTCTTTGTGCGATAACATCCTCTGCATGACAACATCCTCTGCATGACGACATTCTCTATGCGACAACATCCTTTGCATGATAGCATCCTCTACGCAGTGCGCAGTGAATTTTGCAGCACGCAATTGCCAATTGAAATTGGAATAAATAAATGATAAGGTTCCTTTTGAAACTAGAACTTGGAGATGTTAGATGATGTCAAGCATAAAAACAACATGGGTGCTAACAGACGTGACTTTGCAAATTGTTGACAAGCCTCTAATCTTAGCCATGAAAATCATGGTGCTAACAGCAACAACTAGAAGTTTATTTTAGCATTCACCATATATATGAGGAGAAAACGATATCATTTCCTAGATTGAAACTAGAGGGCCATGCTTTATCCTGGTGGGAAATTCACATGGAGACACTTAGGTTAGAGGGTGATCATAGAATAATCTCATGGAAATGAACTTGGTCATCCAGATTGGAGTGGAGGTTCGCAATAATACTAGCCCCTATCCATTGGGTTAGGTAAATAAGGATGCAAAGATAAAGGTAAAAAAACAGTGTAAGATTAAATTTGTTGTAATCTCAGACTTTATTGATGAAGTGGTGTTGGATGTAGTACTCCTAGACATGTGTGGTGTAGTTTTTAGGAGACCCTACATCTATATGAGGGATGTAATCTTCATGCGGAGAGCCAACCAGTACCACTTGATCAAGAATGGGAAGTCCTACACAATCAATGCACACAAAGGTAAATTGCATATCTCACTGGTAAGTACCAACCAAGACAAGAACTTGGTTAGTTCCAGTAAGAAATATGTTTTACTTTTCTTAAGAAAAAATCAGTTTGATGATGAGTCGATAAGAGTAAATGCATACCTAGAGGGGTGTACTAAAGAGAAGAAACATTAGTTGGAGGATTTTATACATGCATACAGAGGAGTGTTCCAAGAGCCTAAATGGATACCACCCAAGAGGGAAGTGGATCATAGAATACAATTATTTCCATACTTCCCATTGTCGAACATTGGGTTTTATAGACAGTTTTCTCTAGAAGCAAATAAAGTGAAGAAGAAGTTGCAACACCTGTTGGAGCAGGGAGTGATTCAACTGAGAACCTCGCCTTGTGGGTCACCTATAAATATAGTATCCAATAAGGATGAGACTTGGCAGTTGTGTATCTATTATAGACATACAAACAATATTACACTCAAGAGTCGGTACCCTCTACTCGATATCGATGATTTGTTAGAACAGTTGCATCATTCCATCTACTTCACCAAGTTGGATATGAAATCAAGATACCACCAGGTGCGTGTCAAAGAAAAATAAACCTGGAAGACTACCTTCAAGACAAGGAAAGGTATGCATGAATGGTTGGTCATGAAATTTGGATTATGTAATCATGCACCGACTACATTTATGAGACTAATGAATGATGTATTACACCCATATTTAGATTTATTTGTTATAGTATATTTGGATTATATATTTTTTTATAGATCTTCCTCGGAAGAGCACATCTCACATCTTATGCAGGTGTTAGAGACCCTAAAAAATCACCTATTATCACACTAAGTTGCCTTGGGTCTTTAGCCCTTATTTTTAATTTTTTCTAAGCCTTTAGATTTTTTAATTTTGATTTGTTTCTTAAAGGTGTGATTTACTTAGGTTACCTTGAATAAATAAAGGCTTAATTCATGACTCAAGTTTTGAGCCTCACATAGATTTTTGGCCTAGGTTCATTTTCTTGGCTTATGTTTTGACCCACTTCATGACTTGACATTAAGCTTGACTCAGCCCATGACTAACTTGACTTGACAATTCAATCTCCTCACTCATACCTTTGTATCCTTTCCATGTTGTCCCTTTGTCCTCTTGTAATGGTCAAATCAACTTTTTGAAAAAGGAGCGTTGCCAACTCACTAGGAGTTTCTGTAGCCCACTCCCTGTCCTTCATCCTTTGCCATGATTCATTATCATAGTGTTGATGTTATGTCTTCCTTGATTTCAACACCTTGGTTAGTTAAATATTCCTTCGAGGATTTGATCTTTATGAGCTTTCTAACGGTTTTCAAAGTTTTGAATGTTCAAAATTTGGCGCTGCAAAAACTATCAGTTCGGACCAGTTGGCAATGGCGCTATAGGATCTGATGTTGAGGTGGATTTGGAGGATGAGATGCTCGTGATTCCCTCCTAAACATTTGCAGAAATCCATGTTAACATCAATTTTCCAGGTATCCCATGGTTTCCCTCCTCTGCATATCAATTTCAGGTAGTAATTATCGCTTGGATTTTTTGTAGCGATCGTGTCTGCATAATTGAAAGAGGACCCTTCCCTCATTCTTTCTATCAATCCTTCTTTAACATAAACCTGTAGTCAAACACACCTGGCTTTCAGTTGCGAGACATCCATTTACCTTTCTCCTGAGTTTTGAGTGCCCAAGCAAGCTTTACCTCTTGTATGCACGTTGTGCTACCTAAAATCGTTGTTGAAACGACGCTTCATTTTCCCCTGCTTCCTCTACCATTTGAATTGGAGTGTTTTCAACCCATTTTTCAAAGACTATTGTAGTGGTCTCCTTCTTCATCTTTTTATTCCTTAGTTTTGAGACCTGTAAGCAGTCAAGGGAAAGG
Source organism: Picea glauca (assembly GCA_000966675.3). Lineage (NCBI taxonomy): Eukaryota > Viridiplantae > Streptophyta > Pinopsida > Pinales > Pinaceae > Picea > Picea glauca. The sequence continues at coordinate 751,583 of JZKD02S1390391.1, forward strand.
AAATTTGCAACCATTTTTTCCAAAGCCAACAAGTAGTTTGAGTTAGGGGAGAATCCTGGGTAAAGACAACCATTGTTCAATATCAATCCCTTATTGAGTTATGACTCCAGTTGTTTTCCTATCCTTCATTGCACCTTAAATTTTGACCTCTCATCCTGATCTATGGAGACACCTCAGAAGAAGAAATATCACAAGGGAGGTACTGTGGTCAGAACTGAACCTACAGACATGCATTTATTTGAGGCAAAGCCCATGGTTAGAGAAGTTTTTCAAAGGGTGGGCTGCCTTGATTTCTTCCAAAACATCTAAAGGGGTCATCCTGAGGTGGCAAGGAAATTTTCCTCACATTTTGATGGCCTGGAGACTAAGGTAGGGGACCTAGAGTTTGAGGTGTCTGATACCTCTATTTCAGCAGCCACAGGGATTCCTATCACAGGAGAGAAATGGTTTAAATCCTAGGCTTTGAATGCATCCTTTTCCAAAGACTTCCTTAAGCTAGAGTATCAAACTGACAACCTATCCAAAGGGGTACCAAGAAGTCATCTAGTTGAAGAGTTTGATAAAATGTTGAAGATCATCCAAAGATACTTCACATGTTAGGGGAGGTTTAATACACTATTATAGTACCATATAAGGCTTCTTCTTCATTTTACTAGTAAAGATGAAATGAAAATTCCTTTCTACTTGTTGAGAAGCATAGGGAAAATGTCAGATAGAGTTAAATCCAAATCAAAGGTTGTGGATACTAGTATTTTTAATTCTGGGTTGATTAGAATGTTGGTTTCAAAAGAATTGAGAAAGAGGAACATCTCATGGGAAAAAATTATTTTTTCTGCTCACCTAAAGTTGGACATAGAAACCACTTCTCAGTCAAAGATACCAAGTCCTTTTCCATCCACTAGTACTTCTCCAGTAGGAGACTGGAAGAAAAGAAAGAACAGGGCCCCTACTCAAGACCAGGAGGTCATTAAAAAAGTTGAAGAGCTAGAGAAGGAGGCCTACCATTCTCCATAGAGAGACCTTTCACCCCCTCCTACACCAGAATTAGAAGAGGTCCCTTCCTCTACTAAATCCACATCCAAGAAAGGAAGGAAAATACACTTGTCTTTGTCTCCTTCAACAACTAGTACAAAGGTCAAAAAGCCTTTCACAAGATCATCAGCTCTCAAAGAGGTTGTTGAAATACAAGTCCTACCAAAGGCTTCCATTCTAAAGAATAAGAGATATAAGGGAAAAGGCATTGAGAATCCTACTAAGATGGTAGAGGTAGTCCATGTGCAGTAGGAATATGAAGCCACGAAGAATCTTGTTGAGACTATCCACATCACCACTCCACCTAGAAACCAGACCTTCAAAAGATTGATTAAATAGATCAGGGAAGATAGGAAGGAGGTGGCTCGTTTGAAATCAGAAGGCCTATCTAAAAGGATTAAGATGAAAGAAATCATGGATGGTTACAGCCACACTCTTGATTTAGCAAGATTTGCAGTAAGAAGAGCCCAGCCACTCCATAGGCAGCTCAAGAACCTTTATAGGCAAAACAGAGACTTTCAGTCCCAGAACAAAAAACTCAAAGAAGAGTTGCAACAATTCAAGGATGAGATGGCTCAAAGAAATTTGAATGTGTTGGTTTAAATTGCTATTGAAAAGGAGAAACCAATAGCTAAGAAAAGCATAGCTCCAGTGAAGAAGCTTGTTATTACTAAATGGAATCATGTTGATGTGCCAAAAGGAATTCCTCCTTCCACAAGAAGGAGTGTTAGGTTGATGAAGTGATTGGTGAAAGGTGAGCTCCATTTTTGAGATTGGTCATTTTTTACAAAGATAAGTGATTGAGGAAGTATTACTTTTTTCCACTTATACAGGCTTTACAGACTTCTAATGCATACAGCTCAGGGTTTTTGGTGCTTTTCAAAGAGTTAATCTCTTCAACAGAAATAGCACAAACATTTTGTAGCTCTATGGAACTATGGAATTGTCTAATTCGCATATACTATCACTCTGCTACCTATAGCACTACCTAATTTCCCAAGACGGGTGTAGCAATGGCGCTGCTAACTTCCTGGGGTTCTACCAAATCTGTTAAGCAGTGAAATGATGGTGTTGCGAATTCCATAGGGTGCTACCAAATTCATTTTGAGTTCGAGCTCTACACATTCAGCCGGATCAGTGCAACATTGGCGCTACCGAATTGCATGCAGATACACAGGCAAGCGCTACCAAAATTCACACAGAGAATGAATTACATAGGCTTTTGCACTACCGAATTTTTAACGGAGGTTGAATTTCACACAGAGACACACAAGCTCGGTGCTACCCATTCTATAGACCTATTTTGGATATTTCTCTATGGAATTATAGAGATTTTTGTGGAGGCACTACAAAATCTCACTACCCAGAGCGCTACCAAATGACGCTACCAATAGGGACCTAAAATCAGGGGGTTCGAGTTATCATCCTTATGAGTGGTTGATGATATGGAGAATGGTTGAGATGGTAGCTAGCAGCATGATAACAAGTTTACAACCTCTGCAGGACACTTGGCATACAAGAGGATGTGCATCAATGAATATCAAGTCAGTTTAAAGTTGGTTGGATCAGTGGCCAAAATTTTCCCTTTTTATAGCATAGTTGTTAGCCTAGTTGTTAGATGAAATAACTATTTTGATAATTTTATGGGAGGAAGGCCAACTCGCACCTCCAGCTGTTGTCTTCTCCTTTTGTTATAAATAGACTTTCCAAATTCTTTAGTAGGTTCGAATGGTTGAGCTAGGCTCCCTTATTTTGTAATATTTTGATGAAGCTACTGGTTAACTGGTTATGTACTTGATTTGAGACTTCTTGATTAATATAAGTCATATTTCTTATTCCATATTATTTGCCTCTGATACTAAAGTATTCATGATTGAATGATTCACATGGATTTTTGTAGTTGTATTATGATGAATGTTTGATTATAGTATTGTTATTATGTTCTTCAGTTTAATTAAAATTTGAATTCAAGAAGATCTTGTGTTTGAGTTTTTCCTCCTTAGGTTTCTTGAAGACCTGATGTCCATAGCAAACCTCTACATTTCCCTCGCCAAATTCTTCCTTCTATTCACATTTACTACCACTTACTGACTGAAGTTGATCAAGACCCCAATTTCTTGTACATGCTAGCCCAGATTTTTGAGTTAGAACATTATTATCTTGAGTCTTATCCATTTGACCTCATTAAAACTCATTTACATTTACATATAACCTGATGGGTACTGGGCTTACCTTTTATGCAATATGAGGGTGATTCCTAGTGCTAACAACACCAATTGTTGGCTAACCTCAAGAAATGTGAGTTTTCTCAACATCCATTGGCGTATTTTGGGTATGTGATCGGTGGATGGGAAATCAAGATAGACCCTACAAAGATGGAGGCCATCATGAAATGGCCAATTCCTACAACCATCACCAATGTTAGGAGATATTTTTGGGTAGCATAGTACTTGAGGAAGTTCATTTCTTCATTTTTAGTTGTAGTTGCACCACTCCATGCCATAACAACAAGTGGTAAGAGTTTCCAATGGGGGGAGAATCAACAAAAGGCTTTAAATGAGTTGAAAAGATAAATCAAGAAAACACCAATTCTTGCATTACCAAACTTCCAAAATTCTTTTGAAGTGGATATGGATGCAAGTGGGTATGCCATGGGAGTAGTTTTGGTGCAAGGAGAAAAGCATGTATGTTATTATTCTTAAATATTTCATGGGGAATTTCACAACTACGCTACATGTGACAAGAAACTCTATGACATGGTTCAAGCTATCAAGAAGTGGAAGAACTATCTAATGATAAATTCAATAATCACCCACATATACCACCAGTCCTTATAGTACATGCAAGCCCTGTGTAAGCTACAAAAAAACAAACATTACAAGAAGATAGGGTTTTTATAACATTTTTATCTAGTTATCAAGTATAAGAAGGGTTTCACAAACAAGTTGACAAACATTTTTTCAATGCCACCCACATTCAATATTATAGCTTTGGGAACACTAATGCACATGAAAAAATTTACCCATGATGCATATAGAGAGGCGTACACAGAAGATGAGGACTTCAAGAAGTGTGTCAATAGCTAGAGGTCCAAATTCATATAGAAGAAGGTGACTACAAGGATGAATATCATCTCCAAAATGGATTTCTCTACAAGCTAGACAATATCTATGTTCCTAAAGGTGAAATATTGCAGGTTATTAGAGAGGCTCATACATCCAAGGTTGTGGGACATTTTGGTGTTGGGAAGATAATTACTAACTTACAAAGGTATGTGTATTGGCCTAGAATGAAAGAATATGTAGCATGATAAATTAGAGGGTGTATACTTTGTTGTACTAGAAATCCCAACAATAGAAAGCAAGGTCTATACCATCCCTTATCTATACCCACTCGACCTTGGGAAATCATTTCCATGGATTTTATGGGAGGCTTACCAACAACCAAGAAGGGACATGACTATATTTTGGTGGTAGTTGACAGGTTCGACAAGATGTGCATTCTTAAGCCTTGTAAAAATACCATCATAGGACAAGAACAACAAACATGTTCTTGAACAAGTATGGGTGCACTTTGAGATACCAAGGATCATCATATTAGATAGGGATACAATATTTCTCAATTATTTTTTGACTACACTTTCGGAGAGTAAAGACATGATGTAATGTCCCCACTTTGGGACATCATCACAGGGCAGAGATTTTTGATGACCAGAGTAGCCAGATGGGTGCTAGAGCGAGTACAGGGGTATTTGAGAGGCATTGTGGGGTCCATCTTGCATTGATAATCATATTACATCATTATGAGACATTCCGCACAGGTTGGCTTTGGTTTCGTTGCATTCCAACGATTTCCATGATTTTGACTATTTTGAGCTATAAGTCAATGGAATTCACTGAAGAGGTCATTTTGGGCACATTACT
>JZKD02S1390391.1:761161-782218 GCA_000966675.3 Picea glauca
GCTAGTGAGCCCAATATTGGGGGTTTTGAGGGTTTTGACATAACAAACCCTAGAGGACGATTCGGTGGTGAAAGATTCCACCTATCTTGTCCCAAGCTTGGTCTCGAAGATGCAACACTCTCCCACACCATTCTAGTTCCAGATCTACTCAGTTGTAGGAGGATTCTACATCAGTTTCATGTGCAGATAGAGAGAGGACGCACCGGTTGAGGGATTCCAGCAAGAGGGGCGCACCATCTTTGGAGAGAGATTAGTTGTAGGAGATTGGCAGGGCCATTGAGGATTCTATCACTTGGTTTTTCATTGCAGGGCCTTGGACATCAGATCTAGTGCTTTCTGAGAAAGTTTTATGGCTCAGATTATTTCTTGAGCAGTGAGGCGAATTGAAGAGAAGGAGGGCGTTTTTGAGATCCAGATCTAGTCTGTTTGGAGGGGTTACACTTCATATCTGACCCTGAGACTTTACCTAGTGACTTGCAGTGTCCCGATCTATATTTCTAGAGAGTTTCAGAGCATTTGGAGGCCTCCTTCAGCAGGGCCGAATTATCTAGGGTTTCAGTGATCTAGTGGGGCGCACCATTTAGTGGGGGATTTCAGATCTATAGAGATTGAGAGGGATCTTGGAGATCCGGTCACCTGGGTTGTTCTTACCATCACCCGATCTATCAGTTGGCATATTTATTAGGGTGATTGGACACTTTTGGCAACAGGGTCGAGTTATTGAGGGTTTCAGCCTTCTATCGGAGCGTGGCATTCTTCAGCTGGAGAGTTTGGCATTCAGATCTGCTTGTATTGATCTTCATTTCTTATTCATCCTTTGAAGGCATATTTTGTATTAGCAAGAGCATTTTGTAGCAGCTCTTATCTATTGTCTATCTTCTTGGCCATCTGTTGATCATTCCAGATCAGCATCTTCATTGTAGCAGGTTTCTCTATTTTATGAATAAAGAAGAATTAAGATGTTTTGGCTTGTCTATCTTATTGCATATGGTTGAGGTATGTTCCATGGTTATCTCTTTCTATTATTTTCTGCATACACACATATAAACACATCTAAAAGGTAGATAAACAAAGTGTCTGACGAAATACCTCACTCAAAAAAAGTTTTTAAAAGACACCAAAACAGTAATGATCCTTGCATAATGGCTTGGGATCATTACACATGAAGATGAAAAGATCTATAGCATTCCATCCATAGACAGATGGGAAAACATAAGTAGTAAATAGAACTTTGGTGCAAATTTTGAGGGGTTACAATCAGAGGCATTTGAAGACCTGGGATAAAAATCTAATCTATATCCAACACTCTTATAATAGAGCAGTCCACACTTCTACTAGTAAGTCCCCTTTTGAAACTTGTTTTGGGTATTTTCTTTCTTCACCCTTAGATGTTGTTTATGGACAACAAAGAGTAGTGAGGGAAGAAACCATGAGAGAAGAATTAAAATTAGATAAGTTTGTCAAAAATATTAGGTAGATCCATTGGCAAGTACATGAGACACTGAAGAAGTTATAGGAAAGGTACAAGGCACGACATTATTAGCAAAAAAAATAAAAAATCAAAGAGGGAGACATAATTTGGTTACAATTGAACAAGGAAAGACTACATGGTCCTATTAAGAATATAAAGGCTCTATGGTATGGCCCTTTTGAGGTATTGGAGAAGGTGGAAAATAATTCCTATAGACTCAATCTACCCCCATACATGCACATTTACTCAGTAGTGAATGAGGAGATTTTGAAACTCTACGAGCCTTCCATATTGGATCAAGAGGAGGATCAGGTCCTACATACCATAGAATATTTGGCACCAGATGCTCAGATAGAGTTTGTAGAGGACATAGTTTTTCATAATATGTATAGAACTACAAGGCAAGGGAAACATGACCTTTGGCAGATTTCATTGAAAGGACAACTTCTAGGAAAGACAAAATGGTACTCTAGGGAGACATTAGAGGGAAATTTCCTCACCTCATTCAATAAATATTTTGGGGATTAAAAGCCTCCCTAAATGTGTAGGTATGATCTATATTGGATCTTATATAATTTTTCATCTATCTCGGTACTTTCTAGGTGGAAAAAATTGGAGGAATCAACTTGTAGAGCCATTTTAGCGACAGGTCCGGATTTGGAAAATTGGGTCCAAAAAACCATCTTAAATCTTGTGGATCCTTTTTGAGGCATGAAATGAATTTTTTGGGGGTCCAAGAAGCGATTTCTACTATATTTATTTCAACACATTTGAAAATAGAGATCCATCTTGCATGGAACCAAAATATTCGACAATTTGTATCAATTAACTATTACAGGTTGTTAAGTTGTTGACAATTAGTTGATATTTTTTTTCTTCTATTTTTGGAAGTTCACTATATATGGAATTTGAAAGTTCAATATTTATGGATGCTCCCTTAACGTTAAAATATAAAATAGTAAAAGAGAATTAATTATTGACCTCTATTTTTGGCAATGTCTATATATGGAAGTGAAGCAATTTGATTGGTATAAAATGGTAGATATGTAAAAGCAATTGGGGACACATGTTATGTTTTTTTAAAACTTGCGTAATAAATATAATATCTAAAATGGTTGAATAATTAAAGTTTAATGTTTAAGTATTTTATAATACACCAGGATTCATAGCATTCACTTACTAGGAGGATTTTGAACTTCATTTTCCAATTGTGTTAATACAAACTCCAAAGACCACACTCTTGTGGACAACTTGTCACATGTCATATAAAATGTTTAATAAAGAATTGGTATTAAACTGTAGTAATGAATATCAACTATGAAAGTATACATTATAAATTATGTTTATCATATATGTCAATGCTTTGTTTTTGTTTATACAAGGAGTGAGTTAATAAGTGAATAAATTTAATTTTTTTATGAATTTATTATTTTTTCAAAATTGTTATGATTTGGGTTAATTTTAAATGAGACAATTTTTTAAGGATATAGTTTTATGATCAAAGTTTTTATCAATGAAGAGAAATTATAACTTTCAACAAATGTTTTATTGAATTTGGGTAATAATTTCCATAGAAAGAGAACTAGGACTAGTTTTTCATTTTTAAGTAGTGTGATGAAGGATGTCTTTAGTGATCTTACCAATCATACTCAAATATTCATCTTAATATTAGGGTGAAAATCATATATGCCTTGTGAATTTTAATGTGTAGTAAAAAACAATGTGTAGGAAATTGTGGTGTCTTTCAAACTACATTTTTTCAAAATGACTTTGTTCCCATCACCTAATTCAACATTCAATGTATAATTTTCAATTTTTTTATAGGAGCACAATCTACAAAAAAAAATGTAGTAGCACACTCCTTTTTTTGGACACACACACACAAAATCTGACAAATTGATTTTTGAATTGCATTTTATACACATTTGTGTTCCCAACAAAAAACATTTATTTCATTTTCATAAAATGAAAAATCATTTTGAAGAGGAAACATACATGGAATGAATACATATTTTTTATAATTTTTTGGTTTTGTAGTTTTTATGCTATTGATTTTTCTCCAAACCCCTCATAAGTGTGAAAAGAAAAAGAAGTCAATATAAATTTTAGAAAAATAAATAAATTAAAAGTATAAGAAGACATCAACACCATTGGATAGAGGATTCAATAATGAATCCATTGGTATCAATTGTAAAATCTACCTCCTGAGATGACTGGTATCAACATTGCCACATGAGATAACATAGATGAAATGCTTTCACTTCCTAAAGCTTGCGGCTACAAAAAAAATTGTACAAAGAGGCCAATACTTTTGGTTTTTAAACCATCAATCGAGTTTTATAGTTCAATCAAAGGTTAATTTAAACCTCGATCAAGCACTTAAACAAAGTTTTCAAAACACACAAATAAAGGACTTTTGAAAGGCTCGAACAAAATCTTCTCTCAATTAAGTATTGTTGTAACTAGAACAAAGCAACAAGTTAACACATTTTTTCATTCTTAAAAAAGCATATGCATGAGCCAACTCATGTGGTTATTTTGTCAAGAGAGCATAAAGACCAAGTATCTAAGTACTAGATACAACTCCCTAGACTTTGGGTTTTTCCTATTAATGTATGGTCTTTAGACAACTTCACTATTCCATGAGAGGATCTCTAGATAGTATCTATGTAATTACATCTAATGTCTTATTTAATTGAGTTTCCTAGATAAGTGGAGTTTACTTAGAAAGGTTCAATTAGAGGGGATAATATTACCATATTACCTTCGAAATCCTTACTGTAATAACTATTACTTTTTACCATTTTTAAAAGTAATAATTATTATTAAAATATTGAAGTTTGAGGAATCATAAATTCTGAGGATGGAGAAAGGTTGGATTCAAGGATTTAGTGGAAAATCAATTGAGGAAGTCAAACAATGGAAAATCATTATCAAGCAATAGATACAACTATTTACCAAGGCACTATATGCATATATAAAATAAGATGCAGCACCTGGATGCAACACCACATAATATACCCAGAAAATTTGAATTTAAATCTTAGAAATTTAAAACTCAATAAAAAATTAAAACTTAGAAAATCAAAAAATATTAAAACACACAAAAAATAATATATGATATGTGTTTTTTGCAAAGGTAAACATGAAAATAGCAAGGTAAGAATAAACCCAGAAAATTTAATTTAAATACTCTCTAAATAAGCAATGAGTGGCCAAAATAAGAACGAATTTTGGTCCAAGAAGGTTAAATTGGAAATTTACAATGTCAATTTAACGAACATGACATATTTTCATAGAAGCCATGAAGGAATTTGGAGAAATTGAGTGAAATCCCCAAATTTCATGGTGAACTCCAAAATAGAATGGTGTCAAAATCATTAAAAGTTTAGGTACGATGGAATACAGTTGAGGGTAGTGTCGAATTTGCCTCATGGAATCTCAAACCAAAAGCTTCAGGGTAGCTTGTGCGTTAATTTTGGATATTAGGCATTACTCGAAAAACTTGAATTTTTCAGAAATTTTGGAAAATTTTCATACTTGATGACATAGAAGCCACATGGAAAGTGATGTGCCAATGGTGATGTGGAATTTCAGGGTGGAAGGTCCATCGTGGCAGCATGGTAGGCCACAGTTGTGAAGTCGAGGGTCTGCAATGCATGGTGGCGGGCCTAGGGTTGGTGTAGATTCCACGATGGTGAGGCAGTGAGATCTGATGCCATAAGTGGTATCGAAGGTTTCTAAACTAGTTTGGTAAAGTTTTAAAGCATGTTAAATGAATGTGGGAGAGACGCATAATGGAGGGTGGTTTTATGGTATTAGAGGTTAGTGTAGTGTTAACCTCCTTGTAACTAAACCTCCAATATCAATGTGAGTTGTCAATCTCCCTTGATCTTTGTTGTCCAATTAAAGTAATGGGAAAGTCATGCACACTAGGGAAAAAGGGTGTGAGATGGGACCCACCCATCCCTGTGGCCAATGAAGGGGTGTCAGGTGAAGGGATGATTATAGGAAGTTGGACCCTTGTCCCATCCAAAGTCAATTAAATAACTAGGAGAGAAGACAGGTATAGGTGGGGCCTATAAATAAAAGAAAAGAAAAGAAAGGACAAGGAGAGATGAGTGTAGATTTGTGTAGCTTTGGGAGTTAGTCCCATTAGAGGCCAAGGTGTTAGGCATGTGGTAATTTTTTTTGGCACTATTTTTTACTTTTATTTTAGTGAAATTATCCTAGAAACGAGGCTAGGGACTCATGGGAAAGTTGATGGCCTTTGTGGGTTTATGTTGGGGTGCCACACCCACAGAGAGGATTAAAATATTTTAATTAAATTTTTAGTTTAGGAAGCGTTGCTAAACTCACTCATTGGACTCCTATATAAAGGAGAGATATCATTGTGACATTATATCATCATTGTGGATGAATGGAGTTGGAATAAGTGAGTATGCACTTGTGTCAAGGAGGATTGGTGATCTCATCTAGGAAAATATGCAAGGTGGAAAATTTCTCCTAGGAGAAAGAAGGTGGCATAGAGTGAAGTGTATGGAGGTGACCATACCATTTTTTGTACTCATATGCAATTTGCAGATGGATGAAGCACGTATATACATAGGTTGCAGAAGGATGAATCATATAAAGGGTATACGCAGTTTGAAGGAGAGAAAATTGTGTATGTTTATGGGTTCCTATTTGGTGAATCATGTCTCTAGTTTTCTGGGAACGTACAGATCCGTACAGGCTAACAATGATGTCAACAGACCATACAGGTGATCTACAACAAATTCTTGGGAAGAGGATATTTACATCTATTGTTGAGGTTTGGTTTTCTTATTTTATATTGGAGGACAAGGTTGTCCTCGGGTTTGGTGATTTTGAGAGGACTACTTATGTCCTTAGTTTTGGTGACTTGCAGAGGACTGGTTTTGGTCCTCATATTTGGAGAATTGGATAAAATTACAGGACATAAATATTGTGTCTCTTATGTATCTATGATTCATCTTTGATCTTGTTGATTCCACTGCATATGTTTCATTCAATAATTTCAGTGATAGTTAGATCAGTAGGAAGCAATTTTCAGATCTGAAACTAGTCACATAGAGTTGCATGTGAAAATTGACAAAGAGGAGAGAAATAATGAGAAAGAGATAAAAGAGAGAAGAGGATAGAAAGAAAGATAAAGAGAGAAGATAAGAGGGATTTTTACTAATTTTTCTCCATTTGGGAGATAGCCAATTTTGTCTAAAAATTCCAAGTCTGGAGAAAGTGTAAAAGTGCAAAGTCGTCAATTTTGGATTAATACAAAATTTAACAGGAGAATTCAATTCAAAATCTACAAGTTTTTTTTTGTTCAAAATCATAAATTCTATCTACGCCCAACATAAATATTTTCTTGGTTTTCACCATATTTTCTTCTACAAGGGGAAAAAGTTTGCCTCTCAGATTTATTGTACCTATCAAACAAGTACAAAAATGGTGAAACCATTGATTTTGGAAAGCTATGACTTTCAATCCAGAAATTGAATGGAGACTTGAGTATATCCATCAGAAAGGTAATTTGGAAGAGAGCATAATTGAAAACTTGGAATGTTGATTATGTATCAATGTCCTTTAGAAATTCAAGGGAAAGAAATGCATGTAGATTAATTAGTGATACTTTTACAATATGCATAAATCTAACAATAATCGTTGCATGCACATTTTTGTAGAATTAGAGGTGTGTGAAGAATATAATTGGTTCCTATGCAAGGAATAGTGATATGGAGGATTCCCAAGGATATTACAGCCATGAAGATGAGATCAAAGGTTTACATGTCAGCATGGGAAATGCAGAGACTAAGTCTAATGGGTGGAGAACTGGGGTGGATCCTATGGAGATGGATGAAACTGTGAGAAGCTTGTAGAAAAAAGTGTAGATCTATAGAGCAGATAATTAAAGGATGATGAGAGCTCAAGAGGAGCTGCTACAGATTCTGAATATGTTGTAGAGACAAGTCAATAAGGATTCTGGCACAAAACAAGCAGCTATTTCTAGGTAAGTGGAAATATCCATATCTCATGATAGGATGGATGACCAAAGGGGATATATAATATCAAGGATTGTTAGTAGACATCATCGTTCACCGGGACAATTGACTAGAAGATCATGTGCATGTTCAGGGCCAGAAAGCATCCCATTTCTATCCTCTGTTAGAAATCAGAGGAGAAGGCCTAATTCAAATATTTAGTAAAGAGATATCAAGAATCTCAAGCCACCAACATTCGATGGAGAACATAAGAAGGAAGAAGAGGAAGAAGCTTAGTTGTTGGGAATGAGGAAATATTTCTAGTTGCATGATTATTCATCAAATGTAGAAGCCATAATTACAACCTACCATCTTCATGGAAAATCATCTATGTGGTGGGATCCGCTCAAGAAGGTTAAGCACATTAATGAGAAGAGGATATCATGGAGGCAATTCAAGAGACATTTCTAGCATTAGTACTTGTCAGAGAAATATTATGACAAGAAGATGCAAGATTTATTTGAAATCAAGCTTGGAAGCATGACAATGGATGAGTATGCGAGGAGATTCCTTGAGTTGTTGAGGTATGTTGGTTTCATAAAGTATGAGAAGGTAAAAATCCAAATATTTTTGAGTGGGATACCTTATTTTTATAGCAATAAAATTAATTTTGATGAGCCCAAGACCTTGGATGAAGCCATAATAAAAGCTAAGTATCTTTATGAATAGAGAAAAGTAAGATCATATTTTCAAAAGAATTGGAATGATAAGAAGAAAGGTAACATGAAGAAAATAAAGAAAGGTTTTAAGCAACCATTTTTCATACACATCTCTAAAACATATCAGCGAGGACAACCAACAAAAAATGAGCCCAAGACGATAGATTCATTTGGGAAAATACCAAGACAACAACCCATAAAATGTTTAGGATGTGAGAGAGACCACTTGTATAGAGAATTCCCTCACAAAGGAGAAAGGATGAGGGTTTTTCACAATATTCAAAAGGATGATATAGTTGAGGACATGGGAAAATGCATGCCAATAATTTATGTAGCCTTGGACAATAAGCAAGTAAAGTACCAATCTCCTAAGATTGAAGTAGAAGGTAAGATTGATAGTTATCCCATAGACATTTTAATTGATTATGGAGCTAGCCATAGTTACATCGATCCTAGTCTTATTCAAATGTTTCATTTGCAAAGAATAAAACATGAGAAATATTGGTTTATTCATATAGCCATAGGAGCTAAAAGAAATATTAATGATCCAGTTAAGGATTTTCCAATGGACATGAATGGACTTAGCACAAAGGAAAATTTGAGCATCATACATTTGGGTTCATATGATTGTTTAATTGGTATGGATTGGTTGGAAAAGCATCATATTATCCTATATTTCTGCAACAATACATTGACTTATCTTGATAAGGAAGGGAAACAAAGAAAATTTCAGGATATTTCAAGGCATGTATCTATTAGAGAAATTTAATCCATAAAATTGAAGAAGAGTTTCATGATAGGATGCCAAATTTATGCAGCCCATATGGAAGAGGTAGTCAAAGATAAAATGCCAAGTGTTGAAGACCATCTACTATTGAAATATTTTGAGGATGTATTTGGGGAGATACCAGGGTTGCCACTAAATAGAGACATTTATTTCTCCATTGATTTGGTGCCAGGAGTTGTTTGAGTGTCCAAGACTCCTTATAGGATGGGCACACCATAGTTGAAGGAATTACATATGCATCTTGAAGCACTTTTGAATAAGGGGTATATATGCCCAAGACTGTCACATCGGGGTGCCCATATGCTCTTTGTGAAGAATAAGGATAGAAACTTAAGGTCATGCACTGATTTCAGACAACTGAATAAGGTTACCATAAAGAAAAAATATTATTTGTCAAGGATTGATGATCTATTTGATCAGCTAAAATGTGAAAATATATTTTATAAGATTGGCTTGAGGTGAAGTTATCATCAAGTGAGAATAAAAGATGAATATATTATCAAGACATTATTCAGGACAAGATATGGACATTATGTTCGAAAAACAGGATCACGGAGCAATAAAATAAAACAAATGCAGAAATAAAACACAAAAGATACACAATAAAATAGAGACACAGATATACATGGTTCACCCAGTGTGGGTTACATCCACCAGAGAAATTTCCAGGTCCTTCCTTTATTATTATCCAGCAAATGAAGGGATACAACCTACAACACACCCGTTGTAACTTCCTCGTATTTCTCTCATATTCTCCTCACTCATAATACAATATTCACAATGATACATAGCCGCAATACATTTCCCTCATAAAAGAGGTTTTCCTTCTAGGGAAAAAAACCATAACCTAACTTCTACTGTTAGATCTACAACCTTATAATGAACAGTCCAGATTTATAATGAAATTACAATATACATTTACAAGGAAATTTTTCCTTCAGGGGCCCGCTTTCCCCTGGACCCTGCAGAAGGGGTAACCCCCCTCTGCACTCCCCTGCATGGAGGAGTGTACATCCTTTCGGGCTGTAAATTCTTCATGGGGTATAAACATGGCTGAAAACAAAGACCTTTGAATGAGGAAGGTAATCAGGCTCCACAACCAACAATATCCCACTTGGAGAATGATCTCAAAAACTCCACTGCTATTGTATATGATGGACTATGATCCTTCTTGAACCAGGAAAATTTCTCATCTTAATCTTGATTCTTGAATACCAACTTAAACTGAGCAGGAACTCAGTTTATCCCTGGTTACTCCCTTTGTTAACATGTCTGCAGGATTATGGCTAGTGTGTATCTTTTCCAATTTCAAATGTCCATCTTCCAAGATGGATCATATGAGATGGTACCTGATTTATATATTCTTACTCTTCCAATGGAAGGATAAGTTCTTTGCAATATGAATGGCACTCTCACTGTCACAATACAACCTGTTATTCTCCTGCTTCTTTCCCAATTCCTCCATAAACCTATGTAACTGAATCATTTATTTACTAGCCTCTATAGCAGCAACATACTCTGCTTCTATTGTTGAAAGTGTGACAACCTTTTGAAGTTTCAAAATCCATCTTATTGTTGTTCCACCTATAGTAAAAACATACCCTATAGTGCTCCTCCTGCTATCTTTATCACCTACCATATCTAAATCAACATATCCTTGTAGAACAGTGTCTAAACCTCCAAAACATAATGCATGACTATTAGTACCTCTCAAATACCTGAGAATCCACTTTACTTTCTCTCAATGTTATTGTTCATATACCTTCTTACAACTCCACTGCATGTGCAATATTTGGTCTTGTGAAAAACATCAAATACATCAATCTACCAATTGTTGATGAATAAGGGACCCTAGACATGTATTCTATCCCCTCATGTGTCTTGGGACACATTTCCTTAATTAATTTGAAATGATTGGCCAAAGGTGTACTAATTGGTTTTTCATTCTGCATTCTAAACCTCTCCAACACCTTCTCTATGTACTCACCCTGAGACAATGTCAATTTGTGATTTTTCCTGTCTCTTTTTATTCTCATACCAAGGCTTTTCTTTACAACACCCAAATCCTTCATCGCAAATATAGAAAGATAAAATAGACCCTGCAACAAGCATGTCATCTACATACAATAGAAAGATAATATAACTTCCATTTTCTTGCTTTTTAAAATAAATACAGTGATCAGAATGACATCTACTATAACCCTGTTCTGTCATAAACTTGTCAAACTTCAAATACCACTACCTTAGAGCTTTCTTTAGGCCATACAAGCTCATCTTCAACATGCATATCAAATTCTCCTTCCCTTTGACCTCACACCCATGTGGTTGTTGCATATAAATCTCTTCCTCCAAATCCCCATGGAGAAAAGTTGTTCTTACATCTAACTATTCAAGATACAAATCTTATACTGCCACAAGACTTAAAATAGTCCTAATTGAAGTCATTTTAACAAAAGGAGAAAATATTTCATCAAAATCTATACCTTTATTTTTTGTAAACCCCTTTACAACAAGTCTAGCCTTGTATCATTTTTCCCTCCATCTTCTTCCTTCAACTTGTAAACCCATTTATTCAGCAATGCTCTTTTTCCTACAGACAACTAAGCCGAGTCCCAATTCTGGTTATTTACCAAGGAATCCATTTCCTCTTTCATGCCTTGCTCCCAATTCCTTTTGGTGTCTTCCTACATTACCTCTTCATAACATTTTGGTTCACCAGAATCAGTCAACAATAAATAATACAATGAAGGAGAGTATCGTTCAGGGGGTCTACTTAACCTGGTAGATCTTCTAACAACACTTGCAGGATTTAGAGGTACATGTTCATCCTGTTGTTGTACATTTTGAGTTTTTGGTACCTTTGGAGTTTCTTTTTTAGTGATCTCATCAAGCACTATGTATTCTGGTTTTTCTCTTTCTTGTTTCTTTCCCTGCAACTAATCTCTGTACATGACCTTCTCATTGAATATGACATCTCTACTCCTAATGATTTTGTTATTTTCATAATTCCATAAGAGATAGCAAAAATCATTAACACTTTATCCAATAAAGGTACACTTCTTTGATTTTTCCTCAAGCTTTGTTCTATTTTATATATCAATATGGACAAATGATTCACAACCGAAAGTCTTCAAAAAATAACCTTTTTACCTGTCCATGCCTCCTCTAGAATTGTACCATCCAAACAGATTGAAGGTCCTTTGTTTATTAAGTAAACAGAAGTATCTACAGCATATGCCTAGAACTATAAGGGAAAACTAGCATGCAATCTCATACTCCTTGCATGCTCCATAATTGTCGTGTTCATCCTTTTTGACACACCATTTTCCTATGGTGTTCCTGGAACTATATTCTCTCTATCAATCCCATGGTATGGATAGTAATAATCAAACTCCTTCCTGCAATATTCACCTCCATTTTATGATCTAAGACACTTCAACATTTTTCCTCTCTCATTCTCAACCAAAGCTTTCCATTTATTAAAAGTATCAAAAACATAAGATTTTTGTTGAATGCAATAAACCCAAGTTTTTCTAGTTGCATCATCAATAAAAGTAACATAATAACGAGAGCCACCAAGATATGATACCTAAGTTGGTCCCCATACAATTGTATGCACAATATCTAACCTTTCACTCTTATTTTCTTTTCCGACTCTAAGAAAACTGACTCTCTAATGTTTTCCATAAACAAAATGCTCACAGAAATCCAAATCAATTTGTTTAAGATATGGCAACAAATTTCTTTTGTGAAATATTTGCATCCCTTTCTCACTCATGTGTCCAAGCCTATGATTCCATAGTGTTTTATCCACTCATGTAGAAGATAAATACATATAAGAGTTAGTATTATCAGTACATAAATAAAATGTACCTACCTTCCCTCCTTTTGATATCACCAATGATCCTTTGGTGACCTTCCACACCTTATCTGTAAATATGGATATACAACCTTCACTTGCCAATTTCCATGTTGAAATTATATTTTTCCTTAGATATGGAACATGTCTTACCTCTTTCAACAACCATTGGTTTCCATTTCTTTTCTTTATTTTTACCTTTCCCATTCCAACAATTTTTCATGGTGCATCATCACCCAAATGAACATGTCCAAAATCACCTTGAACATAATCTGGAAAAGGTTTCCTATGGGGTGTGGCATGAAATGAATCCCTTGAATCTACTACCCAAGAGTCATAAATATTGTCTACAGAAAGAATCAAATCATCTTGTAACACATCACCTGTTACATTGCTTCCTGATTTTTATCCTGTTGTCCATCTCTTTGTTTCTTTGGAGCTTTGTAGTCTTTCTTCAGATGTCCTTTCTTCCAACAATTCCAACACTCTATCTTTCCAAATATTGATTTGGATCTTCCCTTCCTAGAATTCCCACAGCTACCTAATCCCTTTCCTCTATCCTTTTATCTTCCCTTGTTCAACATGTTTAATGTATTACTTGATGTATCACATGTCCTTTTCTGTCGCATTTCCTCACTAAGGATAACACTAACAACATCATAAAATTTTAAAGTATTTGAACCAGAGACAGAGTTACTTACAGCCAACACCAAGTCATTCCAGCTTTTTGGCAATGAGCACAAGATTAGAAGAGCCCTGACCTCATCATCAAAGTCCACTTTTACAAAACTTAGTTGATTAGTAACCATATTAAATTCATTTAAATGATATGTAACAGACCCACCTTTTAACATATTCATATTAAATAATCTCTTCATTAGAAATACCTTATTGGACGTCAAGGGTTTTTCATACAGTTTAGCTAATGCATCCATCAAATCCTTCATTGTCTTTTCTTTTGAAATATTGAAAGCCACCGACGCTTCCAAGCTTAGTTGTATCGTTCCTAGTGCCTTTCTATCAAGAACCTCCCATTCTTCATCCTTCATGGCCGTCGGCTTCTTTGTTATTCCACCCAATGGTAGGAATAGATCCTTCTGATATAAATAATATTTCACCTGTATCTTCCATAACTGGTATGTTTGGTCATTAAATTTCTCAACCCTAAACTTTCCATCTTTCGTCATTGCTCCGACTCAAACCAAGAACCCTCTTTTCCTGCGAGTTAAATTTTTCTCTGATACCAATTGTTAGAAAAACAAGAGTGCGAAGAATTAAAATAAAACAAATGTAGAAATAAAACACAGAAGATACACAATAAAATAGAGACACAGATATACGTGGTTCACCTAGTGTGGGCTACGTCCACCAGAGAAATTGGCAGGTCCTTCCTTTATTATTATCCAGCAAATGAAGGGATACAACCTATAGCACACCCGCTGTAACTTCCCTTTCTTTCTCTCACAGTGTCTTCACTCAAAATAAAATATTCACAATGATACATAGCTGCAATACATTTCCCTCATAAAAGAGGGTTTCCTTGTAGGGAAAAAAACTCTAACATAACTTCTACTTTCATATATGTGACCTTATAATGAACGGTTCAAATTTACAATGAAATTACAATATACATTTACAAGGCAATTGTTCCTTCGGGGGCCTGCTTTCCCTCGGACCCTGTAAAGGGGGTAATCCCCCTCTTCACTCCCCCACGTGGAGGAGTGTACATTATTCCAGGGTGTAAAGTCTTCATGGGGTATAAACATGGTTGAAAACAAAGACCTCTAAATCAGGAAGGTAATCAGGCTCCACAACCAACACATTATGTGTGTGTGGTGGTTCTATTTGGGCTATCAAGTGCACCAATTATCTTCATGTTTCTAATGAATAGAGTGTTCAAAGAATATTGGACAAGTTTGTGATTATTTTCTTGGATTATATACTCATCTATTCAAAGACAGAGGAGGAGCATGAGAAACATTTAAGGCTGGTGATAAAAATATTGAGGGAGCATCAAGTGTATGCCAAGTTAAGAAAGTGCATTTTATATCAAAGTAAGATTCATTAGTTCGGCCATATTATTTTAGAGGAAGGGATAGCAATTGATCCTAATAATATAGAATTCATTATAGGATGACCAACACCAAAAAATGTTATAGATGGCATATCATTCATGGGACTTATAGGTTATAATTGTAGTGACCCTACTTAAATAGATGTATAGGATTATTAATTATAATTAATTTAATAATCTAACTGTCCTAAAAGTTAGCTAAACAATAATTATTTCTTAAATAACATTAAATAATTAATTATTATTAATTACTTGTTCATGATTGTCAAGGATTAATTAATTATCAATTGACTCATTAATTAATTAAGTAAAGAATTAAAGGGGGTTAATAAATTATATTGTTAAATTAAAGCTTACGTATTCGGGAAGGGATGGGACATTAAATATAGGATAAAATATTAATTAAAAGGGATAAGATATTAATTATAAGGGGATAAGGTAATAAATGGGTAGGTAAGGAAGTAAATGAGAGAGGCAGTGAAGGAAGGATATGGGGGGGGAGGAGGTTTACGAAGGGGGATTATCATTCGACGGGAGAGATTATTGATTTTGGGGGGGGGGCTCTCTTGGATTGGCAGAGAGGTGAGTGGAGTTCTATAGCCGGGACGGGTCAGTACAGTCACCGGTTTGCTGGAGGTTTTGGGCACGGGGGCCAAGATATCCATATGATATCCTGGAGCTAGGAAGTTGTCCTAGTTGGCAGGGTGGAACAAGGTTTCGGCAATGTTTACACAGTTCAACAAAGGTCAACAGGACAAGCAGACAAACAGAGGGTTAGCATTAGACCCAGGTATTTAAAATTATGTATTTGTTTTTATTCTGTTATAAAATTTTATTATCCATTGATCAATTTAAAATGTGTATGTGCTCAATTAAAAGGAATTATTGAATTTTACTGTTTTGTTTGTAGAATTAATGGAAGTTAAATAATATGGCTATTACAATAATAGAATATTTATTGAGGATTTTCAAAATTTGAAAACCCAATTACTTCTTTGCAAAAGAAGGGCGTGAAGTTTGAATGGACTTATGAATGTGAATAAAATTTGTATCACTTGAAGAATATATTGGCAAGTGCACCAATATTGAAGATTGCATATCTAGATGAATATTTTGTTGTATGCACTAATGCATGCAAGGGAGGGCTTGGTGGAGTCCTTATACAAAATGGACATATGGAATGTTATGAGTTAAGGAAGTTGAAAGAACATGAGAGGAACCATGCCACACATGACTTAGAGCTGGCAGCCATAATCCATGCCTTAAAAATGTGGAGGTATTATTTCATGGGAAAAATATTTGAGTTAAGAATGGACCATACTAGTCCGAAATATTTATTTGGATATCCAACCTTGAATCCAAGACAAGTTAGATGGTTGGAATTCCTTAGTGAATATGACTTTGATATAAAGCATATTTAAGGGGAAAAAATAAAGTGACTAATGCGCTCAACAGAAGAGTGCATGGGATACATGCTACAACCATTAGCATGTACATGTCTTATTTAAAAGATAGAATTTTAGAGGATGAAAATTCATATCGACACTATTTTCAAATAAAAGAAGAATTATAGCAAGTTAATTTTTAGCATAAATTTAAATATTTTGAGCTCAAAGAGGATGGAGTCCTCATGTATAGGGGAAAAGTATATGTTCCAAAATCCAGAGAGATGAAAAATATAGTTCTTAGATAAATGCACAATGTGCCTTATGTTAGGCATTAAATATATCAAAACATAATTCATTAGTACATTTGGATCATTTTGCAATGTCATTTCGATGCCCATCCGATGGACTCCCATCCGACTTCTAACAAACCCAATTTCAAGCTATTAATTGAACCTATTTCATTGCATGCTCGATGGCACTAAAAATATGTCGGTTATCCGACGTACCAAAATTCCACATGGAATATGTGGATATATTTTAAGAAATAAATGTTTGTCGCACATAATCATTGCAATTTCGACCATCATATAATTGTCGGTATTACGATGCATTGGTTTTCCATGTGACAATTTCTAAGAAACTGTCACCAGCAAAACTATCATATTTTTACCAGTGGTGATGGTCATTACTGCGACATAGGTGCGTGTAAGTTCCATTTGAAATCCAACGTGGATTCCATCAAAATTATGACTTTATCACCGATGGCTTATGTCAGCATGGCGACGCTCTAAAACGTGCAATCCATCAGTCATCCAATGATATGGCATGATGAATTCATCTGATGCATGATGCCATGGTTGGAATTGTTGATTAGAGTGGTGACACATGAGAGATCCAAGTCCCGTTGGGAATGGAACGGATTGGTGTCGGAGGTCCAACGTCTGTATAATAAAGTCATTTGTTTTAAAAATTGCATTGGACATAGGGAGTAGGTTGAGCGAGATGTAGATGACAATGATATCGATATGATTATATAGAAAATTAGGATTAGGGTTTATATTGTTGCATAAAACCCTAATTCAAGCTTGTTAGAGCCTCCACAACTTAAAATGCACAATCACACTTAAGAAATACATGTTTTTCTTTTAAACTATAATTTATGCCCCTGTGTAAAAATAAATTCCAAGCTTAACTAAAATTCATGGCCAGCCCTTAACACCCCTACAATTTGAGTTGTTCAAGTATTTGAGGGTGTCTTAGACTATTTTACACCTATATACATATTTATATTTTCATTTGCAAACATAAAAGTGGTTGCTGTGTAAAATGAGCAAATTATGCCTTGTAAATTGAGAGACCAAAACAATAGAAAGTGACCTAATGGAAATGCACGTCCATGACTCTATATAGCTCCAAATTTAGTTATCTAAGTTTTTGGATGAATTTAATAACATTATAAATCTATATATATCATACATAGTTCATTTTAATAAGTACTTCTACCTTTAATCAAGTTTACAGAATTTTTGTAAAATGGAGGGTAAAACCGTCTTACTATAAAATGTGCACTTAAGACTCATATGACCTCCAAATTGAGTGATTTAAATTGTGGAGTTTGGATTTTATAATTTTACATCTATTCATACTTTATTTATTCATTTTGAAATCAAAAACCCTATGTTGTGCGTAAAGGATAAAATTTTCCTTGTAAATGCAAAAAATGCATAAAGGGAAAAATGCATACAAATGCAAGAAAACGGGGCATGATGAGAAATGCACACCCTAGGAAGAAAAATCCTTGTCTGGTGTTGTTAATTTACAATTAAAAGTTACAAGACTATGGATTTGTTGTAAACCATAAATAATTCATACTAGGGTGATTTGTGCCCAAAATTTAGTAAAGGGTTGACATATACATGAATGTTTGGAAATTGTGCACACACACTAACCAAAATGGAAAAATGAGTACTAAATACTTGCATCCATGAGCTCAATGAGGAATGAGATTATACAACCACATCATAAATAGGTTATTTGTTAGTTGCATTTCCATTACGAAGACCTGTAGAAATCATTAGAGAATACAAGGTTATATGAATGAATAATAATTAAATAAATAAACAGACATATCAACATGTACGAGACTCTAGAAAGACTAAAATGGAATACCTGATTGAGAAAAATACTTGAATTTATTTTAAACTGTAATTTTTGCATTTGTGCAAAAATTCATGTCACGCCATGCTTTACTAAAATGCATGCCCATGTCTTTACACACTTGCAATTTGAGTGATTCAAGTTTATGAGGGTGTATTAGATAATTTTACAGTTGTCTACATATTTAGATTTTCATTTGCAAACATATAAGTGGGTGTGGTTTAAAAGAGAAAAAGTATACCTTGTAAATTGAGAGACCAAAAAAACAAAAGGTGCCCTAATGGAAATGCACACCCATGTGTAGATTTGGTAATTTACAAGTTATAAGTTACAGGACTATGGCTTTGTTGTAAACCCTAAAGACTGTATACTAGGGTGATTTGTGCCCAGGATTTGGTAAAGGGTTGAAATATACATGAATCTTTGGCAACTGTGTAGAAACACTAACTAAAATGGAAAAATGAGTACTAACTACATGTGTCCATGAGCTCGATGAGGTATGAGCTTGTACAACCACATCACACATAGACTAGTTGTTAGTTGTATTTCCATTGCAAAGACCTGTAGAAATCATCAGAGAATACAAGGTTATATGACCAAACAATAATTAAATAAATGAAAAGACATATCAACATGTACGAGACTCTATAAAGACTAAAATAGAATACATGATTGAGAAAAATAATTTTTTTATTTTAAACTATAACTTTTGCATTTGTACATAAATGCACACTAGGATTCACTAAAATGCATGCTCAGATATTTACACGCCTGCAATTTGAATGATTCAAGTTTATGAGGGTGTCTTAGATAATTTTACACATGTCTACATATTTTTATTTTCATTTTCAAACATAAAAGTGGCAGCTCTGTAAAAGAGGTAAAGTCTACCTTGTAAATTGAGAGACTAAAACAGTAGAAAGTTACCAAATGGAAATGCACGCCCATGCTTCTATATAGATCCAAATTTAGTTATCTAAGTTTGATACATGGAAAATATTCCAACATGCTTGTTGGAAGAGTTGTAGATTCTACAACTCTACCATAAGCCTGTGGGAAAATATGTGGCAACTCTTCCCACAATCTTATAGGCAGAGTTGCCATGCTACAACTCTTCCCACATAGAAACATTTTCCATGGGCCTTTGGGAAGAGATGTCGCAACTCTTCCCATAGGCCAGTGGGAAAATTTGTAGATGCTACAACTCTACCCACAAGCCTATGGGTAGACATGTGGCAACTTTTCCCATAGGCTTGTGGGAAGAGATAGGGAAACTCTACCCATAGGCATGAGGGAAGAGTTGTATATTCTATAGCTCTACCCACAGGCTTGTGGGTAGATATGTGGAAACTCTTCCCATGGGACTATGGTAAGAGATGTGGCAACTATGGATACCCTAGATGAATTCCCAAATATAAATCTGTTTTGGGTGGAAGCAGTTCAAGGTTATTTCACATAAATCAGAAAGTTCCTCAAGTTGGGTTTTGTACCTATTACACCCGGCCTAGGAGTAACTAAGGATATGATGTATCGAGGCTCGCAGGTAGAAGACATGGATTGTTGAGAGCTAGATGACCAGTTGAGCCCACATTGAGCAGATAAAGGCCCTCCTCTCCACCACACATCACCATTCATCATCAATAACGTAGCAACATCCTCCACACTAGCTTGGTCCACAGAGGATAGCAGGTCTTGCTTCATGAGGTAACAAGTATGGTCTTGTGGTAAGTGTCACTTTAATAATTGAATCATTTGAGCGTGTTGCAAAGGGTCATTTATTGATTATAAAATAAATTTGCTGGGAAATTATACCTTTTTCCTTATTTCACCTTAGTGGTTGACATGGTTTCCTATTAAGTGGGTCAACTTGATGGAAAGGGTTTCTACTTGGGGGTCTCCTTGAAGGGTCATCATACCATTCCCACTCATATTTTCCACTTTCCACACCCCCTCCCCTTTGTTTCCTCATCTTTTTGGGTTTTTGGAATCATTGACCCCAAAAAGGGCTTGTACCTCATTTCATGGGAAGAAAGGGATGAAGGCCCAAAGGTGTTGTAGCTAGAAAAAGTTAAAATCCATAAATTATCCTTGTATATTATCTCCCTAAGCTCCTAAAATAAATGAAACACTTCTCCATCAAAATGAAGGACCTTTAGAAAAAAAATTAATAAATGTCTCGCTTGATGGGGGAATTCATTTGCAATCTCTTTTAATTTACAGTGTATATGGAACTCAATCTGTTCCTAACTTCAAGTGGAATTGCAATGCTATTTACTTTCCATTGCACATAGCACTCAATGTTTGGACTATAGAAAATTAAAGGAAAATGAAAGGGCTTGGAAAAATTTTGCATTGCAAACGAGGGATGCAACACATGCTCTACAAAGGAACCCATAAATGAGACAATATGAGCCCTTGATATGTCAAGAACCCCATTCCCAAAATGCATAGCCCCATCCACTTAATATTCACTACATGACCTAGATAAGGTCTTCTTGGGAAACATTCCTTGACTTGGGGATTGGCCTACCCAATAGGGCACCATGACAACCCTCCCATACCTAAATTTGGAAAAGTTTATAAGGTCTTTGAGCATTTGTTTA
>JZKD02S1390391.1:782637-827778 GCA_000966675.3 Picea glauca
GCTACAACTCCATATTTGTAGGCTCCAACCTGAATAAAGCTAAAACTCCCTAAATTCTCTGGCTCCAACCAAAAGGAGGCTACAACCCCCTGGGTTCTCTGGATCCAACCAGAAGGTGGACACAACCACCTAGTTCTCAAGATCCAACCTGAAGGAAGCTCCAAATCCTTGATTATTTGGCTCCAACCATAAGGAGGATACAACCCCCTTTCCTTGCCCTGTACAATCTCCCTAAAATATAAGTGTAGACAAATTGTCACTACCACAATCACTGCCACTAACATTGTGTCACATCAACCTGTAACATGTCATTGTATCCAACCTGTCACATCAACTTATCACTAAACAACCTGTCATTGTAATCAAACTATCATTGTCACTGATACTCAACTAGATCCTCTCACATGGATCATACACCAAATGCACTTCTCAACTAAATTTCGAACATCACCAACGCATGCCTCTATAAAGCATGTACCAAGATCACCAACATACCATCACAGGATATGTGTCTCAACCATGTACCAAAGCATGTACCAAACCATCAACCTATACCATACCAAGCATCAACCATGTACCACAACCTGTATCAACAAGTGCATCAACCATGCACCAACACCTGTACCAAACTGTGCATCAACCATGCACCTCAACCTATACCATATGCCTCAACCATCAACCATGTATACCAACCATTTACATCAACACCATACCATGTGTCAACCATGCACATCAACAATGTACATAAACAAATGTACCATACCATATACCATGTAATGTGTCTCAACAAGTAGACCTCAACTAACATGTTCCATGCATCCAATGATGTTCCTCAATTCATAAAACAAAGCTCACAAACACATGCCTCAAGCATGCTCCTCAATATTACCAAGATGCAACCTCATATCACAATATACCAAGTCTCAAGTATGAACAATAACATGTAACCAAACCATACACCAAGACAGCCAATAATGTTTCTAATCAATGTACCATAACATCACCAAGATGTATCATTTCACATACTATAATCACCATGCATGTACCATAACACCATAACCATAACCTTTCAAACTTACCTCTGATCTTGTAGCTGACATGATGTACTGTAAACTTACATGTAACTCTTCCACAGTCCTCAGCATCCTAGTACCAACATCCCTTCACAACCTTTCACAAGTATTTTTGCATATACGTGACTTGCTCTTCTACAGACCACAAATATTTGTGCTTTCTTCCACTACAACCCGCGTATATCCATGCCTTTCTGACCTATAACTCATGGATACCTCAAAATCTAGGGTTACTCAAGCTTGTTGTAATTTTGATACTTCCACCTTCGACCTTCCTCCACAACCTCAGAAAACTATCGTCACAAACTAGCCAAAATATCACAATTCTATACCATAACAATCACAAGATATATATTCAATTGTAAGTGTGTAATTGTGCTTATGATATATTCCTTGAGGTGTTTATATAATTTTTCATAGTAACCTCTCTCCTTACTTTAGGTATTTCTTGTTGCAACAACTTTTCCCTTTGACTAAGACTTGTAAATAACTAGGAGCTTCTTGACCACTCTTCGGGGCTTCCAACTTTACAAGGCCATATCCCCCTAACCATGAGGAACCACATGATGTACCACATATCACCAGAAAATACATGACAAGGACTATCCATTTATGAGTGTCTTACCTGCAATTTCACTATTCTTCATTTCCATATTCCTCAACCAACTTTGGGTCCCATAACCACACCTCAGGAGCTACATGTAGACTACATCAAATGTTCCCAACTAACTCACCATCAATCTCATTCATGCAAATGTCAATCAATTTTCCAACATATTTGGACCTCTCCAAGGGTTGACATTAATCTCTAAGGGTTGAAATCAATCTCTAAGATCACTCTCCAAGGGTTGACATCAATGAAAACCAATTGTCCAACAATCTCACCCTTTGGAATTGATGGAAATACCAACATTGATGATAACACTTAGACATGGAAACACTCATGCTCATGTTCCCCCTATGATCATTGCTCCTCATCAATGTTTATATCTCTCCCCCTTTGGAATTAATGGAAAAGGGTATCTCCCCTTGGGGATGCTCCCCCTGTCTTCATGCCTATGTTCTTTCTCTTTATCTTTGACCAAAGATTAAATTCCCCTATCGATATGTCTCCTTCTGATATTGTACCTACTCTAACCAATCGTGGGAAGAAGAATAGATCCCCCTGTGGGTATTCTTCCCTTCTTGTATGCTACTAATATTCCTTTCTATATCTCTCTCTATGATGATTTCTCTTACCTTGACGTTTTTGTAAGATGTAGATCAATGTAGGGCTACCTGTATGTTTCCTTTCCTCTCTTCCAGTATTGTTTATTGTCCATTGGTGCTTCCTCTTGAATTTCACTGACATATATATAAATCATTCAAATTTTGATTTCTTCGTTTACTTGTCATGTTCACTTGACCATACTATTCAACAATTTCCTTCTAATGATATAGCTTCTATTGAATATATTCTCTTTCCCTATTCTTTTGTGCCTTTTACTACTTGCCTTTCTGATTCCAACTAATTCCACTGATTCCAATTGTAAATCCAATTTTATGCATCTTCTTTGACCCATGCTCTGTGTACCTTCTAAGCATCTTATGAATCCATATATGTCCATATGTCAAAAACTATTCATAACCATGGTACTCAACTGTCCACAATGTTGACCCATCTATCAATGTACCATTATGAAGACTTCTCTTGAATATACTACAACTAATCATCGCATATTCTTGTTTATCAGACTAAATCAAAATGTTTCCACTCATTTGATCTATCCTCTCATCAAACTCTGCATGTCTGGAACAACCTGTACTAAAGATATCCTTGCATGAATACATATGTGCAATAGAATCATAAACTTTTGTCTTAACTGATACCTGTGTCCAAACACTACTTCTCAACTGATCAATCTATTACTCTATACTTATACTATCTGACTGCTCTAAATCTATCTCTGCAAATGCTTCATACTACTCGAAAGATGTTTCTCTGATCTGTAGTGTCTATTGCATGGACTCCCCATGTTCAACATACATATTACCTAGGAGTTTCTAAGCCGGGTGGCTCATAAAAATACACTCTCTGATGCAGAGTAATCTTCTTCTTCATCTGTAGACTCCTCATCTCTCTAAACTCTGACTTATTTATTTCTTCCCGTGGATTGATCTTGTACTACAATTCCTGAAAGTACAATATCTTGAACCTATTATTTATTCACCTTCTCTTCTTTTCTTTCTCATGCTACTACAAATCCTATAATCTCTTGGACTTGTTCTTTATTCACCTGTTCTTCTTCTCTTTTTATTTCTTCTCCAAACCTTCCTATATTTGACATCTTCCCTTTTCTCTGTATCTTTTTCTTCATCTCGTACTATTTCCAATCCTGAGAGTATGACTTCTAGGTTTTCTTCATTCATCTAATCTTCCTTTACCTGTTCTGTTTTCTTTTCCATATTTTCTTATATCTTATATCAGTGTCCTCTTTTATATAAGTATGCGTCATGCTTCTACAATCACGAGCTATGTTTCCATAGTTATGGCACTTGTAACATTCAATGTAATGTGGGTCCACATAATATTTTCTTGTTTGAATGTTTCTTCCATAAGCCATGCAATCTGCAACCTTATGTCCAAAGTTAGTATAATAAAAACAAAGAACATAAAATAAATTTACATACCTGTGAGTGAATGATCTTCTTTGGTGTGTAGTCCTTCTGAATTTCTTCCTTGGTTGATCATGATCTTGTCTTCTATGGATTTCATCATCATGGTTGAAGCTTCTTTGTTTCCTGAATGTGGTAGGTCTTGTTGAATATGTATCTCTATTATACTTATTCTTCGTTGATACTTGCTAACCATGATTCCTTCCTTTGAGTAATTCTGCATAACACTTGTTCTTTTATTCATTCTTATTTTATAGAAACCTAGAATGCTTCTCTTTATTCTCTATTGTTGATGTGGATGTTTCTATATCTTCAATGTTCTTGTTGAGCTTGACAATTTCACTTCTTAATGTGACAACTTGTTCTTCAAGCTTCTCAACCTTTTGTTCTTTCATCATCATCTCAATCCTCATGAATTCTTCTATTTGTTTTTCTTCTTCAAGTTGGATCTTCAAGGAGATGATTTATTTTTCAATTCTTCTCTCTTCTTGACCAAATTATACTTCAATTTGATTTAAGTTGTTAGTTCTTTCCTTAAGATGATTTGTCAATATCTTCTTTCTATTTTTTATTTCCTTTCTTTTGGTTTCCAAACAGTGCTTCTCTTTCATTGCTTCCTTTCTTAGTGCTTGTATTTCGGCTTCCAAAAACTGCATATATTCCATATTACTGATCCATGTGGATATCAGTGGCCACCCACCTATTCCACAGGCTCGAAAAACATTTTTCCATCTTGGCAGTTTTTTGGCAGTTTTTTGGGTTCCAAACTTTCGAGCCTATTTTGAGGCCCTAAACAACTTCTTTTGGGGATTTTGGACCTAGGAAAATATTTAAGGCACTGACATGGGCTAGTCGAAATTTTTTCTTCTTGGTTAGACCTTTCCAACAATGTATCGAGCGCCCCAAACGGAGATCGTATGCAAAAGTTACGCCCCTGGAAAGTTGGCGTATCAACTACCCCCATTGGGGCCCGCAAACCTTTTGGATTTTCATCTTCTGGGGTTAGGGTTTTAGATTTTACTTATGTTAAAAATGTCTTTGGAGCCTCATTGTAACATCATCTTCTTGAAAATGAGAGTAGCCGTCACATCTCTTCTTAGAAATAAGCTCCCACCATTCTAGTGAGTCTTTCACTCTATATTTTTACAGTTTTGTACATTTTGCACATTAATAGGAATTTTGTATTATTGTATATCTGTGTTTATGGTTGCATATTTGATACACTTATGTTATATTATTGGATATTCGTGATATCTCTGTACATTTATTTATTATATCTTCTCCCTCATTCCATGCCAAAAATAATCTGGATCAGTGGTATCAGAAAAGGCTGCTCTTGATTGTTTTTTTCAGTGCATGTCCCCGACGAGGTCTGAGTATAGAAAGTTGGGTCTCGATCTTGTCTCTCTTGAAGACAATATCTCTCGCATTGCCAAGAAACCCTCCATGGCGGAAGAAAATAAAAATGATGGAGAAAATGATTCTATCAATCTATTGCATGAGAAAGCTCTCACGCGACAGAGGGACGAAATGATGGACAATTTTTCCCACATCCTTCAGCACCTGCCAATAGCAACAGGCGCATCTTCATCAAATATCCACTTTGGAAGCACCTCTCCTTTCAAGGTACATGTTAATTTTGATATTCTCGTATTTGAAGGCCAGATAGATGCAGATGCCCTAGACAAATGGTTAAATCTGCTAGAAGGTTATTTCTCCTTTCACCATTTTTTCGACAAGGAAAAGATCACCTTCGCACTCCTTAAATCTCTCCCCCATGTCAAACATTGGTGAGAAACTTACTGGTAGCAAATTTCCACAGAAAAGTCTGGAATATATGGGGTCGATCCCACATGGTATTTTTTGTGGATGCGGTAAAGGAACAGTATTATCGTGTTGGAAACTATGAGGACCAGTATATGAGATGGACCACACTGTGGCAAGAGAGAGGCCAAGCAATTTTGGAGTTCACCAATACCTTCCATACCATGCGCACCAAGATGGGTATCAAAGACTCCGAACAACATTTGGTTCTGAAATACCATGGGGCTCTACACAGATACATCCAAACTAAAATGGATTTTATGGACATTTCATCACTCGGTGTTGCTTATCGATATGTTGTTAAAATTGAGCAAAAATTTAAGCACTGGAACAAACGAGAGTTCAAGTCTACAAATCCACAACAACCAAAGTATGATAAAAAATACCCTAACAAACAGTCTCTCGAAAACTAGTCCAAGCCACAGGAAAACAAGGATCATGGGAAGACAAAGAAAGACCCTGGAAAATGGTGTGATTTCCACAAAATCCCCTGGAACAACACCGATGAATGTTGCTCAAAACAGTCATTCGTGGTTGATATTAAAGACAAGGAACCAAACCTTGATTCTAAATCTAATTCTGAAAATACTAGTAAAAGACAGATCATAGACGCAGACCCCACTTCTATTGTCACGACCGCAGCAATTCAACCAGAAGAACCAATAGATCTTGAAGAGGGGGAGCACCTTTTTCATTCACAGATGTGGATGAAGGGGACATCGTTGCATTTTATTGTTGATAGCAGAAGCCAGAAGAACCTCATATCAGGAGAGGTCATCGAACAGTTGGGATTTTTGACAACACCACACCCGCAGCCATACAACATCGGGTGGCTTCGCCAGGGATGAGATATTTGTGTCAGCCAGCAGTTTCAATTGTCATACGGCATCCATCCCTTGAAGAATGAGGTATTATGTGATGTTTCCCCATTGGATGTTTGTGATATTCTCTTGGGCCAGCTATATATGTGGAAATTCCATGTTGTTTATGAGTCTTGACCGCACAGTGTCATTGTTTCTCTAGGGGGTCATCTCTACAGAATACCAGAGGTAGTTCTGACTATTGTTCCACCTAAACAGTGTCGCAAGGTAGTATATCATACTATAAAATTCATCTTCTTCACAATCTATTCAAAAGGGGAATAGAAAGATATTGCAACCACTACAGCCTCGACCCAAGCACCTTCTGTCCAACAGAAGTAGGTCCACAAGATTGAAGCAAAACACAAAGATTCCTTCTGCACACAGTCATCTCAGGTAGCCTGACTTGTTGAACAGAGTCAACCCCGCCAGCAATAGGTTCGTGACAGCCTTCCACAAACCAAGCAATGCGATGTCTCCAACAAGACACTGACCTGGGCCAGTCGAAAATTGTTCTTCTCAGCTAGACCTTTCCAATGGTGTATCAAGCACCCCAAACGGAGATCATATGAAAAAGTTACGCCCTTGGGAGGTTGACGTATCAACTACCCCCATCGGGGCCCACAAACCTTTTGGCTTTTCATCTTCCGAGGTTAGGGTTTTGGATTTTACTTATGTTAAAAAGGCCTTTGGATCCTCATTGTAACATCATCTTCTTGCGAATGAGAGTATATTTCACATCTCTTCTCAAATATAAGTTGCCACCATTCTAGCGAGTCTTTCACTTTGTATTTTTACAATTCTGTACATTTCGTACATTAATAGAAATTTTGTATTACTATATCTTTGTGTTTTCATTTCTTTTATATTATTGAATATATGTGATATCTTTGTACACTTATTTATTATATCTTCACTCTCATTTCATGCCAAAAATAATCTAGATCAATCACTTTTGAATGTTTCTTCAATCTTTCTAGCTTCTTTTAGCTGAGCTTTTAGTTTCACAATGATCTGTTGGGATTCTTTGGAACTTTCTTGAGAATTCTTCTTGACTAATTGTTCCTCAAGTGATTGGTTCTTATTCCTTTATTTTTTTAGTTCACCTAGAGAACTGATTGTTTTTTCTTCAATATCCTTTTATTTTTCATTCTTCAAATAGGGGCATTCAATTTCAAGATGTTCGTGCTCTTCACAAGTAAGGAAAAAGAACTCACTTTTTTTCGCACTCTTCTTATTCTGAATCTATCTAACATGAAGAATGTATTTCTTCTTGTTTTGTACCTACATCTTCTTTATCATTATCTATGTCTTTGATGGGGGATTCATCAAAGTAGATATTATGTAGCTTATCACAAAGTTCTTTGGCTGATGAACATTGTCCTACTTTGTCCTTTACTGAATCAAGTAATCCTTCTAAGATAAAATCCATTGCTATTTTTTTGTTCATTTTCAATTCCTTCTTGGCTGAAGTATTTGGTTTCTTTGTACCATTGTATCATGTAACAATTGAGTGCCAAACATCATATCCTTGTGCCTGTAAAATTACCTTCATCATGCAACTCCACAATTCATATTTCAGACCCTTCTGACCATTGAACATTGGTTCTTGATTCATAATGTACTCCATGATCTACCTTCCAGTGGTTAAATTATTTTCTTGAAGGAACCGGCTCTGATACCAATTGTTGGAATACTGAGAGGGGGGGTGAATCAGTATGAACACTTTATACCACTTTTAAACACAATGTATATACTTTCATTTTATCAAAAATGTTCAACAGTTTATCTTTAATGTATCATATATGATTGCATTTAACATATATATCATAGGCATGTAATCATAAGAAGCATCACATCCACATCACATCAAGAACATGGTACACCAATATTTACGTGGAAACCCAAATGGGAGAAAACCACAAAATTTTTTCTTATATATATCAAGAATTCATTCATAGGAAGCACCAACTTCCAAATTCTCTAGCTACAAATGGAAGGAGGCTACAACCCCCTATTTACATGCTCCAACCTAAAGGAAGCTACAACTCCTTGAATTCTCTACCTCCAACCAAAAGGAGGCTACAACCCCTTTGGTTCTCCAGCTCCAATCGGAAGGTGGTTGCAACCACCTAGTTCTAAGGCTCCAACCTAAAGGAAGATCCAACTCCCTGATTCTCCGGCTCCAACCGGAAGGAGGCTACAACCCACATTCCTTTCCCCATCCAACTTCCCTGAAATATAAGTGTAGGCCAATTGTCACTGCCAAAATCACTACCACTTTCACTTCCATTTTCACTGCGTCTGTCACATCAACCTATAACCTATCACTATATCTAAATTTTCATTGATCAACCTATCACTGTCAACTTGTCACTGTATCCAACTTGTAACATCAACTTGTCATTGATCAACCTATCACTGACAACTTGTTATTGTATCCAACTTGTCACCGATCAATTGTCACTATCATTGATACTCAACCAGATCCTATCACAGGGATCATACACCAAGGACACTTCTCAACTAGATGTCCAACATCACCAACACATGCCTCTATAAAGCATGTACCAATATCACCAACATACCATCACAGGATATGTGCCTCAACCATGTACCAAAGCATGTACCAAACCATCAACTTGTACCATACCAAGCATCAACCATGTACCACAACCTGTATCACAACAAGTTCATCAACCATGCACCAACATATGTACCAAACCATGCATCAACCATGCACCTCAACATGTACCATATGCCTCAACCATCAACCCTGTATACCAACCATGTACATCAACCATGTATATGCAAATCAACACCATACCATGTGCCAACCATGTACATCAATCATTTACATAAGCTATGTACATAGACACATGTACCATACCATTTAGCATATACCATATACCATGTAATGTGTCTCAACAAGTAGACCTCAACCAGCATGTGCCATGCATCCAATGATGTGCCTCAAGTCATAAATCAAACCTTACAAACACATGCCTCAAGCATGCTCCTCAATATAACCAAGATGCAACCTCATAAAACAATATACCAAGCCTCAAGTATGCACCATAACATGTAACCAAACCATACACCGAGATAGCCAATAATGTTTGTAATCAATGTACCATAACATCACCAAGATGTATCATATCACATACTATCATCATCATGCATGTACCATAACCATAACCTTTCAAACTTACCTATGATGTTGTAGTTGACATGATGTACTGTAAACTGACATGTAACTCTTCCATAGTCTCGAGCAACCTGGTAACAATATCCCTTCACAACCTTTCACAAGTCTTTTTACATATACATGACTTTCTCTTCTATAGACCGTGGATATCCGTGCTTTCCTCCACTACATCCCACATATATCCACACCATCCTGACCTATAACTCATGGATACCTCAGAAACTAGGGTTACTCAAGATTGTTGTAATTCTGAGACTTCCACCTTCGATCTTCCTTTGCAACCTCAGAAAAATGTCGTCACAAACTAGTCAAAATATCACAATACTATACCATAAAAATCACAAGATAGATATTCAATTGTAAGTGTGTAAGTGTGATTATGAGAGACTCCTTGAGGTGTTTATATAATTTTTCATAGTAACTTCTCTCCTTACTTTAGGGATTTCTTGTTGCAACCACTTTTCCCTTTGGCTGAGACTTGTAACTAACTAGGGGCTTCTTGACCACTCTTCGAGGCTTCCAACTTTACAAGGACATATATCCCTAACTGTGAGGAACCACATGATGTAC
The DNA here is from genome assembly GCA_000966675.3 of Picea glauca. Taxonomy (NCBI): domain Eukaryota; kingdom Viridiplantae; phylum Streptophyta; class Pinopsida; order Pinales; family Pinaceae; genus Picea; species Picea glauca. Next base: position 792,828 of record JZKD02S1390391.1, read on the forward strand.
CACATATCACTAGAAATGGCATGGAAAGGACTATCCATATATGATTGTCTTACCTACAATTTCATTGTTCTTCATGTCCATATTCCTCAACCAACTTTGGGTCCCATAACCACACCTTTGAGGCTACATGTAGACTACATCAAATGTACCCAACTAACTCACCATCAATCTCAATCCTAAAAATTTCAATCAACTATACAAAATATCTAGATCTCTCAAAGGGTTGAAATCAATCTCTAAGGGTTGACATCAATCTATAAGATGACTCTCTAAGGGTTGACATCAATGACAACCAACTATCCAAACAAATTGTCCAACAAGTTTTATATGTTATTGGCTATATTTCCCCCCAAGGGTGTCCTGATTTGCTAAAGTGATTGTTCTTATGTAACAAACATTAAGCTACAATTAATAGGGATGCATCAAACTCACTCTCTCATACTCGTTTCCCATCTTTCTACCACTGGAAATTACTTGTAAGATGTGATAATTGTTCTACTAGTAATAAGTTATTGATTGAGTGGTTTACTTTCTAATTTCAGTGGATAGAACTTGTTGTTGTAGAAAAATTTTGTTACAACCATAGGGATGTTACAAAAATATGTTGATAAGAATATTTTATAGCCCCTATATTGCCACTAAAGTTTGGGTTTAAACATTGGAATATGTCCTAGTAATTACGAGCATTATTATCCAATATTATATGTTGACTTTGATGGTCTATGTTAGAGAGGAATTTTGGATAAGCTCCAAGATTTGCACCAGAAGGATATCAAAGGGTAAAATATAGTTAGAATATGGACCAGAGTGTACGATGGAAGAAAACTTCAAGGACTTAAAAAGTGTAACAAAATGATGTGCAACAGAACAACACGCAAAAGGCGGAAAACGATTATAAACCATAGGGTTTGGGGACAATTTGTTCACTTTTGTAATGGGTTTTAGGGGACACTTTTCCACTTTTTTAATGGGCCTAGCCCTATTGGTATGTATTAATATGTAAGGAAATTGTGCAAGGGTGGAGATATGTGTGTGATGTTACATGTAAGTTTCCATTTCCTTTGGTAAGGGAGTCGAGTAAAGGAAGATATCAGTAGTATGAATAAGGAGTGAACTCGCACTGTCGCAGAATGGCTAGGCAGATTTGAGATGATATTATTGTTGCATATTTTGTATAACATTGTGTAGTTGTAAGAAATCTATTAATGAATAATATAAGAAGCCAGTCATTATGGGTGTATCCCAACATGGGTTAACCACATAAATTTGTGTGTTATGGTGTGGTTGCAATTTATGTTATTTTCTAGTTTATGCTAAATAAATGGATCATATATGATATTGTCACGTTGTTCATAGATTATATTTCATTACAAAGTAACTGTTAAATATGAGAATTGCACATGTAAGAAAAGGGTATGAATGATGCCTCACTTCCCCTCATTACTGCAAAACCTTGGTTCCTGCGGCCCCTCTAGATGCCTCATGTGAGAGTTCACTTTCTCTACAAGTGATGTTGAAAGGGCCGGTGTCTAAGGTTTTTGTTGGTATTTGATTGATTAACCCCAGGTCTACACCTTGCATGCCAACAAATGGTTCTATTGTCGGGACCAAGAATTGTAATTGAGGGGAATGTTTTGGAGGTCGAATAGAAGGAAATTGAAGAATGGATGGAAACAAAGCATTGAATATTTGTTAGAGAACAAAATAGAAACCCTAGGCTAAGCGAAGAATAATGGTTAGAAAGGTATGTTTTCATAGATCTGCATGAAAATTTCTTTGGTGAATTTCTAATTATTTTGACTAAATGGTTAAGAAGGCTACTAGAGAACGTGGGGAGATACAAAGATGAAGCCCTCAAAATCTGGACTCTTGAACTAATCAGAAAACTTGATACAACAATTAATAAGGTTTCTATTGCAATAGATATCTTGTTGAATGGTATATTGGGGGCTTATATTACAGAATTTGCAGTAGATTGTACCTAGTCCTATAGTGTTGTGAAGAGGGACTTTTTCAAAGGTCCGTGAAAAAAATATTTGAGTGCATTATCTACTTGGATAAAGATTTTACTGTGTGGGAAGAATGTCGTGAAGATGAAATCTTATAACTAAGAACCTTTGCGCACATAGGGGAACTGAGGGATGATCGAAGGATGGGTTGAGGATGTCGAGAGAAGACGTTGACTCATATGGAGAGATTGGATTATTGTGCTATGGGAAAAGGTTTAGGTACAGTAAGAAGGAGAGCAACATAGAGAATTTGGGTGAAGTTACCCCTACACAGAACTTCGCATCACATTGTATGGAGAAAGGAAAAGGAAAGAAAGATATCCTCAGTACAACCCAACAGAATAAGGAAGTCCATCTTATATCAGAATCTGCATCAAACCCACAACCCTATTTTTGTCATTGAGAATTGAAGAAGGAACCGAGGCTTGTTCAAGATAAATTGTAATAAGTGTAGGAAGTCAAAGAAATAGTTAGAATAGAAGGAACAACAAAGCAAACCAGATCCAATCAACATCACGAAAGGTAAATACAACACCTAATACAATGGCAGGGGTAGACCATATGTTGAGAATGCCTGATATTAGGGAACAGGGTCAGAGGACCCTGAGCAACACTTATTTGTGTGTGACACAATATGGACTGCAAAGAATGTCCAAGATGAGGCGACGAAATTTGCACAGTTGGATATGACATTCATAGGTAGAGCACTAATGTGGTATATGAATTTTCAGACAACTACACTGACTGGAAAATCAAGAACTTTAGAAAAAATTAGACAAACGTTCCTAAAGGAATTTAGGATGTTGAAATCCAAATCTCAATATATTACAAAACTAAAGGAAATTAAGCAAGTACAAAACGAGACAGTGTGGGATTTTGGATAGATATTTAAATATGTAATGGGCAGGTTAACCTTTCATATTCCTGATGAAAAACACTAAGAATGGATTATAGCAGGCCTATTACCCCACATGCATTGTCCATTAACATAGCAGAAGGTCACGTCGCAAATCAAAGCGTTGGAAATCGCGATGAAATTAGAAGCATCTCCTATAAGAGATGGAATAGGTATGATACAGGTACAATCATAGTTGGCTACACTGAGAATTCAATTATCAGAGACAATGAAGGAAAAGGAGAAGCACAAACATGTTTGGTGTATAACATGTAAGACAGAAGGCTGCAAAATGGAAGAGTGTCCAAAATTTGTGCACTATGTGACCACATGAGCACCGAACCCATTGGTAGGAGGAGTAGGGTACTACAAGATATGTAAGACATGGGGGAATCATCCAACTTCTTGTCCCCTACTACAGAAATATCAGATCACCCTAAGAAATTTATTCTATAATTTTTACAAATTGGTAGGACACAGTGAGAAAGACTACCACACATTCGACATGATGAGAGAGTGCACTTCCAATGTGTACATAATTTAGGAGGAAAATGTCACAGCAAAAGCATGAATTCCACATTATAACACTCCAAGGGATTTAACCAAGGTGGAAATAGAGGTTTTAGCATAGGTCGAGGACGTGGGGGATTTGGTCAAGGAGGTAAAGGACCAATAATTTGTTACAACTGCAATCAACCTAGACGCTTAGCAATAGATTTCCCAAATCCTTGCACAACATGTACATATTGCAGGGCCTTGGATCACGCAACATAATATTGTTCTCAATTGATAGAAAAGTGGAAGGTAGAGGGAATCAGAACCAACATCAGAACCAGAACCTCCAGATAATAGTCGTTGAAGAACACGACGATCAACCAAAAGTAGCAATTGCTACATGTGGTGGGACAAGAACCGAACCAGATGCAACAGAGAAAGGAAAGGGAGTAGAACAATGGATTAAAATAGCAGTTGAACCCATGGTAGCATTCAACCCTCAAGAAGAAAAGGAGACTTATCAACAAGCAAGGAAACAAATACTAGGACCAGACTAGATAGCTTCAACATCAAATACACCACTTGTATATGATATTTCATCGGTGTATGATCGCATTGTTCTAGATAGAACAATAGAGAAGGTAAATACTTTGAAGGAATTTCTAAAAAAATGTATATAATTGGTGCAGGATGAGATATTGTTGAATACATTGTGCAGCATGATTGATCAATTTACACATGATAGAGAAGTACCCACAACACAGAAAGTAGTGAACCAATTCCTGCGTAAGAAGAGGATAAATAGAGAGTTCATATTAAGTGTGTTGATAGGGGAATATGACATGGATAATTTCATCCTGGACTTAGGATCAGATGTCAATGTTCTTCCAAGAAAAACGTGGGAAATTATGGGGAACCCAAATCTAGTGTGGTAGATTGTTCAGTTGAGGTTGGCTAACCAACATAAGATAATACCGATCGGAAGACTGGTAGGAGTACTTGTGAACATAGATGGAGTGTGCAGTGTAGTTGACTTTGAAGTCATCGATATTGTGGATAACAGTCAATCATACCCCGCTTTGCTTGGACTATATTGGGCCTTTGACAATCAAGCGATAATCAACCTGAAGAAAAGAGAGATGATTTTTGAAGGAGGAGGCTTAAAAGTCATTGGACCATTAGACTTGATGGCAGCAAGAAGATATGTGGAGCCCACAAGAAAGAAAATTGATAACTTATATAATATGATTGTGTGGATGTATGACTATGTCAATCCCACTGCAGATGGTGTGCTTAGTTAGAGAAGCATAAGCTCTTGTGCATCAGACTCGGAGGACGGACTTGAACACTGGAAGCACTGGTTGCATGAAGTATTGACCAGAAGGTGTGCGTGCATTACTCTCTCTTTGGGTTGGATTGAAATAGAGGTACGTTATACGCTAAAGTTCGACGAATTAAATGGGGTGAGTTTTTTGTTAACAAATTCGAGATGCAAATACCTGAAAAACAAAGGGTGTTATCATTAGAGGTTGCACTGAGAGCGACCCCAAGAAGATGGTGGGAAACCCACAAGGAAGGGATAGAAGATTTAAAACAATGCAAAAGGATGATGCAAATCAGGTTTGGAACAGAGGGTAATATGTCCAAGTATATAGGCATGAGCGATTTGAAATACCATGTGGCATGATGTATGACAACTTGGAAGAAAGGGCCGAAGAAAGAATGGACACACAGGTTCATACATACTTTGGAGAGAGTTCCTAGAAATTGGTACTCAGCACTAGAAGTACGCAAAGGAATGACTAACTAGGAGGAGCTCATCAAAAACTTTAAGGTAAAATTTACTTTTGAAGCCAAGTCACCTTTAGTTGATGCAGTCTTACAAGTTATTAGAGGAAAAATGTTTATGGAAGAAGGAAAAGTAGAATTATTACTACATATAGTGTGCACAAAAAGTCTCCAACAACTCATGAATTATTGGAATGATATAACATTATTGAGGATGACAAAGATGAAGAAGACCGGAGAAATTTATAGGTATTATAAATTGAAGGAGAGAACGACGTAGTAGGTGCAGCACTTGAATATGATGCATACATGAAGCCCTTAAGATTACGAAAAGTGAACAATGGCATGGAGGAGAAGCCAAAGTTTGTAAACATTGGGGATTATTGGAATGATGAGACGGTGGAAAATATCATAGACTTATTGCATGAGTATCAAGATACTTTTCCAACCACCTTTTCAGAGATGAAGAGGATCGCTGGAGAATTAGGTGAGATGAATATTCCACTAAAACCAAATGTTAAACCAATGATACATAGACCTTAGAAGTTAAATCCCGAGTATAAGGAAAAAGTGAAAGAACAACTTGATAGGATGATAGAAGCTGGTATAATTGAGCCCATCACACAATCTGAATGGATAAGTCCGATGGAGGTTCAAGATAATAAGGAGGGGGGTATTAGAATTTCTGTAGACATGAAAAAAATGATGATGCATGCTTGCATGACCCATTCCCAGCCCTCTTTACAGATGAAGTATCGGAAAATGTAGGAGGATAGGAGGCCTATTCGTTCACCGATGAATTTTCAAGATACCATCAGATAAAGATTACACCAGAAGACAGACACAAAACGACATTTGCGATGGAGTGGAGAAGTTTCTAGTAGACAGTGATGTTGTTTGGGTTAAAGAATGCACCTTTTGTGTTTTCTAGAGTGGTTGTCGCAACATTTAAGGAGTTTATTCACCAGTTTCTTGAAGTATACCTAGATGATTGGATTGTATTTATCCTATTGAAATATCACATAGAAACTCTAAGGTTGATGCTTGATCAATATAGAAAATATTATATTTCGTTAAATTTGAAGAAATGTATTTTCAACGCACAGTTCGGTACACTGTTAGGCCATGTAGTATGCAAGAAAGATTTGTTAGTTGATCTGGCCAAGATAGTCGTGATTGTTAATTTACCACCACCTAAATCAGTGCGATAGTTTATAACAACATTGGTTCATACAAGTTACTGCTGACAATTTATTAAAGGCTATGCATAGATTACAACACCAATGGAGAAGTTACTAAAGAAAGAAGCTAAGTTTCAGTGGAACCAAGACTATCAAAAGAGTCTAGATGTATTGAAACAAAAGTTAGTAATTGTGCCCACCTGGTATTCCCAGATTGGAAAAAAGAGTTTCACGTCCATGTGGGCGCATTATCAATAACACTTGGCATAGTACTAGCCCATCTTGGGGAATGCGAGTTAGATCATCTGATTGCGTTTGCTAGTAGGAATTTTTTGACTACTGAGAAAAATTACACTACGACAGAAAGGGAAGGCTTGGAAATGGTGTATTTTTTACAGAAGTTCAGACATTACCTGTTGGGATCCCACTTCAAGATTTATATAGATCATTCTACACTCAAATATCTAGTGAAAAAACCAATGTTGGGGGGGAGGATCTGCAGATGGTTGTTATTAGTCCAGGAGTATGATTTTGAAGTTATCGTGAAGCCTGTAAAACTAAATGCAAGACCTGATCATTTTTTGAGGATTCTGATAGGAGAGGATGCAGGTAACCTAGACGATAGATTATCGGATGTGGAATTGTTTTCATTCAAGATGGTAGATGGTCAGTTTGCAGATATTGTCCAATACTTAAGCACAGGAGTGGCTCCACCTGATATGACAGTAACCCAGAAGAAAAAACTAGTGGTCAGATCAACATATTACTAGTTAATCACATGGAACTTATATAAGTTAGGTATAGATAGGATACTACAACGATGTGTGCTAGAACATGAAAGACCCATTATTTTAGAAGAGGCACATGAGGGAATTGCAGGAAAGGAGACAATTCAAAATATCTTGCACACATGGATATGGTGTCCTACCCTCCATAAGGATGTGAAGGAATATTTCTAGAGTTGCGACGTTTTTCAGAGAGTAGGAATACCATCACGAAGGGATGAGATTCCCTTGAATCTGCAAGTTACCTTACAAGGATTTGAAAAATGGGCAGTGGATTTTGTCAGACCTATTAACCTACTAGTGACAAGAACAGGAGCTAGATACATAATTACCATGACAAACTAATTTACCAGATGGGTAGAAGCAGAACCTATTACAGATTGCAGCATGGAAACAACTACGTGATTCTTGTTCAAGAACATAGTGACCAGGTTTGGGTGTCCTAAAATACTTATGAGTGACTAGGGGAATCACTTTCTAAACAATAAAATTGCAATAATAACATAAGAGTTCCATATACAACATAGAAAGATCACCCCATATCACCCATAAGTAAACGAATCAATGGAGGTCTTCAACAAGATATTGAAAAACCCATTGACCAAGGTGTGAAACGTAGGGAGAGATGACTGGGATTTAAGGATCCCTGCAGTGCTCTGGGCTTACGGAACTACATGCAAGAATTTTACAGGACAAACACCCTTTAATTTAGCATTTGGTCAAGAAGTAGTCATGCCCATGGAATTTATTATACTGAGTCTTCACATTACGAAAATGACATATCTTATGGATTCTGACGCAGTAGAAGAAAGGTTATCAGAGTTATTAATACTAGAGGAAGATCACTTTATTGTAGGTTTCCATTAGAAAATATAGAAGGAAAGAGAAAATACATGGCACAATAGACAAATCAAGCAGAAGAAGTTCTAGACAGGGGTTCTAGTACTGCTCTATGACAACAAGTTCTTACAACACCCAGGAAAGTTTAGGACGCACTGGTTAGGACCATATGTGATAAGACATGTGACTAAAAGAGGTGTTGAGCAGTTGGATGGACAAGTTGTGGAAGGACTAGTGAATGGAAGCTGACTGAAACTTTATAGGGATAGTCATCCTTCCATGCACTAGAGGAGTTGTGCAGTTTAAAATTGTATCATAGTGTACTATAGGAAGGAAAATATAGAAAAAAATAGAAAAATAGGAAAAAGTATGAAATGGAAGAGTTCAAACGTTGACGAGGTAAAGAATTTTTGGTTATGCATAAATAAAGAAAGTAGGAAACTATCGCAGATAAGAGAAGAATATGTAGAAGGAAACATAGATGAGAGCGATAACACGGAGATATGTGACTGCATAGATGATACCTGAGAAGCATTCAACACACCACATGATGGGACATGAAATCAAGAGTTATCATGACAACGAAGCATTAACGTTGTGTACCATTAAACATAGAAAATCTTGACCGACTTCCAAATCGAACGGAGAGATCACCGAAGATTTGTAGTAATGGAGAAATAAAAGCAACCATTAGTGGATTAGACAAAGAGTTTATGCTCCAAAGGAAAATATAGTTGCAAATGAAATATAAAAGTATGTAAGTGAGTGTGTAGTCATACTTAAAACCAACAGGAAAAGAATTCGAAATTGAATTCAATCAAAAGTCAGTAGGAACAAGTGTGACAAAGATTTGTACAGGATGGTTGATTTAGACCGGAATGTGCCAAAGGACATAGAATTGTTGCAAGCCATGAGTATAGTACACTCGGATGAGATTGCAAATAGGGATGCATAGGGCCATCTCGCTATAAAATAAGCAGAAAGGGAAATCAATTGGTTCGTATCCATTTGAGATAGGAAGAAGAGTTGAGTGTTGGATAGAATATGAGCATAGTGTAGAGAAACAATAGAGGGTAGAGGAGACGACTAGAGTACAGAAAAGGATGATGACACCACCTAAAGCCACCATACAAAGTTGTAAGTAGGTCATAGTTCCAGTGCAACGGGAAGTACCACGAACAAAATTAATCAACCCCAATCTAGAAAAGTGTCCTAGAATCAGACTGCACAGAACAAAAGGAAACACAAAAGCACGACAGAAGAAAAACTAACCAATGATGCATCAAGAAGGAGCACGGGAACATGGAGAACATGGAAATATGAATTTCTACGCTACAAGAAGTTGGGTATCGTGATATTTATGACACTCGAGAAATAAGAAAACCATCTACCCAAATTAAAGAGGGAAGTTGGGAAGGAGTTCCACACTTATTCAACTCCATCATTATCCAGAGATAATGTCTTAAGTTAGCAAGTAGATCACAGACTGAAGGAGAAATTTTGTAGTATGACACCTGCAATACAAAAGGTGACCTTTGACACACTGGAAGCAGGCTTGAGTGGCTCGAGATGAGCCAGATGTGAGTGTTGGGGCCCTATTGGAGAGGCATTTTGGATAAGCTCTGGGATCTATGCCACAAGGAGATCAAAGGGTAAAAGAGAGTTAGAAGATGGACCAGAGCACGTGATGGAAGCATAATTCAAGGATTCAAAGAGAGTGACAAAACGATGTGTGATGTATTAGCGTGCAGAAGGTAGAAAATGGTTATAAACCGTAGGGTTTGTGGACATTTTGTCCACTTTTATAACGAGTTTAGGGGGATACTTTGTCCACTTTTGTAACGGGCCTAGCCTTATTGGTATGTATAAATATGTAAGGAAGGAAATAATGGAAGGGGGGATATATGTGTGTGATGTTACATGTAAGTTTCCATTTCCTTTGGTAAGGGAGTCAAGTGACAGAAGAGATCAGTAGTATGACTGAGGAGTGAACTTGCATTGGCACAGAATGGTTAGGAAAGTTTGGGATGATATTACTATTGCATATTTTGTAGCGCAATGCGCAATTGTAAGAAAGGTATTAATGAATAATATAATAATCCAACCTTTGTAGATGTAGCTAAAGTTGGATGAACCACGTAAATATGTGTGTTATGGTGTGGTTGCAACTTATGTTGTTTTCTGGTTCATGTTGAATAAATGGATCATATATGATATTGTCATGTTGCACATAAATTATGTTTCATAACAAAGTAACTATTAACTATGATAATTGTGCATGTAAGTAAAGGATCTGAATGATACCTCACTTCCCCTTAGCACTACATAACCTTGGTTCATGAATCCTCTCTAGATTCCTCGGGTGAGACTTCACCTTCTCTGCAGGTGATGATGAAAGGGCTGGTGTCTAAGGGTTTTGTTGGCATTTGAGTGATTAACCCTGGGACTTCCCCCTGCATGCCAATAGCCTAATTTTAATTTGTTATAAGTTTAATCTCGCTGATATATCATTGTTTACTACTGCAATTTTGGGACATCAAGGTTTCTTGTTGATTTCCCACTTGTTTTGAGGCTTATATCATCATATATTGTCTTGTTGTGGTTTGTATAACATTGTTTTGCCAGTGTACAACCTTGGAAACCATTTATCAACACCAAATGTTCTCTCCTCGAGCCTCAACTTAATCTTAGACATTGACCTATAGGGGTGCTCTTCTAGCTCTTTGCCTCTCCCCTTTCAATCTCCCTAGGGCCACCCAAGAAACCTCCCTTGTGCTCGATTTTTCCTTCACTAAAATGAGGGGGATATCTATTGAGGTGACAATGATAGGTTTTTCCAGTTGTGTATCACATTTATTGCTTGGGTTGGGATTTTCCCAAACTACAATCTGTATGATAAAAAAATTGGCATCGTTTTCGAGGAGAATTTTGAATCCTTTTTGATCCCATAACGACACTTGGAAAGTCTATCCCAAATATTTTTCCATAGCTTTCCTCTTGACTCCATTTGAGGGAATTTCCCATTTAATTTTTGATAATATTTTCATAAAGTTCATCTAGCAACTCCACAACCTAATAACCCATCTTTCCCAAAGACACTTCCCCAAGGAAGGTTTAATCCTTCCAAGGTCTACCGAAGAAGACCTTCCCACAATTCACTTGTTTTCAAAAATTTATTTCAAGGAAGTCTTCCCTTTCCTCCAATGGCTCATCCTTGGGTTGGAAGTCTTTACAAGCCATTGAATATGACCACCATCTCTGTGTATCCCAATAACATGCCCAAATATTCTCACAAGTGGTTTCCCAAGTTCACTAAAAACTATGTCATTACATTGGAAGAGTATCTTGATGCTATTGGTATGGCCATGGAAGATAATGGTATAGAACATGAATATGTTTCAATGAATATATTAGCTATGTTTATTTATGAATATTTTAAGAAGTGGTTCAAAGGCTTTCCTGAAAATCACTTGCAATCTTACGAAGCTTTCGCTAACTTGTTCAAGGGTAGATGGACAACAAAGAAGGATAGTGGAATGTTATTGATTAAATGCAATCAAATTAAAACGAAAGAGAACGAAACAATGAAGGAATTGGATGCCAAATTTGACAATTTGCACAATCATATCCTAAAGGAATTATGCTCGCCAGAAGAAATAATTCTCCTTCTTTATTTGAATGCTTTCGAAGGACGGTTTTTTTTATCCTAAAGGAAAATATGCCTGAAAATTTGGCAAAGGCCAAAGAGTAAAACATGCATATTGAATAACATCTCATCAACTCAAATATTGATCCTTTTCAGTTCCCTCATGATAGAACAAAGCCTAAGACGAAGAATTCAACCAACAATGTACATGATCCAATCACACTCTTGGCTCAAAAGTTTGATCAAATGAATGCCTAGTTCATCCATAGTCAAAATCAGATCATGAACAAGTAGAAAACTTTGGAGAGGCATCATCCTTCTCCAATACCTCATTTTATTAGATAAAAGAAGGAAGATATAGGTTGGAAACCAAGACCTTAACAAGAGGAAAAGGAACTTGACACCTTGAATCCTTTTGGGATGGTCAGCATGGAGGAATCTCCATGGTATTTTCCATGTCAGGAACCTCATTTAGAAAACGAGTGTCCAAGATGAAGGGAAGAAGAATATCTAGGCCCTATGGATAGATTGAACTTCATTTATAAATATTTTACCCTACATGATGATGAGTGCATTGATATCACAGAGGAACAACTTGAGGAAGTTAGGAAGTGGGTAGATAGACGATCTCGGTTGGAAGTATTGAACCAAATGGATGAAGGCTTAAAGGAAAATTTGAGGAAAAGGGAAATGTTGACATCCTCAAGAAGAAACAAAGTTCCAATCCCACCACCTCCAGTAATGAAGGAAGTTCCTCCACCTCCTCCACCTCCATTTCATGACCTACTTCCACAACCTGCACCAACAGATGAGGGTCTTCTCTTGAATATAGATGTACAAGGTATGATTGGAAAGATGAATATGTTATTACCTATGGTGGATATGTAAAAGATTCCTTCCATAAGAAGAGAAGTTTTGAAGGAATTAAAGGTACAGTATGAGATAGGATATCCTCTGGTGATCCTAAATACTATGTATCATGGGAACCAGGGAGATGACAATCCTCCTTTTTATCTTTCTTTGGGAATAAATGGTTTTTGTTGGAATAATTGTATGTTGGATTCTGGAGCTTCAAAAAACATAATGTCTCTAAACGTAATGAAAAAACTTGGTTTGAGTACAACCCGCCCTTATGGGAACGTTTGTGGTATTGATTCAAAAAAGGTAAAAGTGTATGGTCTCATAGAACATGTGGAAGTATATCTGTAGGATTTCCCCCACATCAGTGTCATCATGAATATAACTATGATTGATGTACCATATGCTTGGGGCATAATCTTGTCAAGAAGTTCATCCAATACCCTTGGAGGTTTTCTTAATATGGACCTTACTCATGCAAATATCCCTATGGGGGATGGGACATTTGAGATTTTATACAATCAACATGTTGCAAATAATCACGCAGTTGATCTTAGTAGCCCAGACTGCTAGAGATATTGTGAATATGATGTGGCTCCTTAGGTTCTTGAGTATGATCCTTGGGATTTACCTTTTGCACGTGAATATTGTATTGATTTTGTATTTTCGAAGACAGATAAGTATAAGGAGAAGCTTGCAGAGTATCAGGGAAAAGATCCAAGATCCATCAAGATACTAAACAAGGATGAGGGAAAGAAGGATCAAGAGAATGAATGAGATATTAAGCATGTAGTCTAAGTAGATCCTCCCATGTATCCTTACATTGAATATCTATCATATGTCAAGTTTGATGAAGGAAGTCTTTCACCCATGTGGGACAAAAGAAAGGGAAAGCCAAAGTAGGACAACAAGAGTGAAATTTTGTGGCTCAATGCTTATCTTGTCAAGAAGAAGTATGAGAAGGGTACTTACTATGTATATTCCATGGATGGGAGGAATATACCATTACAAGTTGATGGGTATATCCTCCAACCCTATCTTGACGGGACTTGATTTTAACAGGCCTTAGGCCCCAGGTAAGTAGGTAGGTCATTTTATTTCCTACATTGTATTTGTGTGTTTATCATAGTGTAATTGCATTTTTTTCATCCTTTTCTTTACATATCATTTTATCGCATTTATGCATAGTTTATTGTAATGAATTTGCTTGAATCATATTACGTGTTAGTTAGAAGTTTTTTAAAAAATGAAAAAATTTCTTTTTAAAAGAATAGTTGTCAATGGTTCAAATTTTGAAAGTTTTTCTTATATGAATAAAGGCTGAGGAAGCCACCCCTAGATGCTCTAATATATTTCTTGAGTATGTGTAGGAATGGACGTTGGAGAAATAAACTCTTGGTTTTAGCATAGAGAACCAGGAAAAAGGAACTAAGGAAGCAACATGCACCAATATAGAAGGAAAAGTAGCACAACAGAACGGTAAAGGAAGTAGTGTGCCAGTAAAGAAGATCAGCATGAGTCAAAGAAAGGATGAAGGCCAACCGTGTGGAAGGTATTTGAAAATTGAACAAGTTGATTCCACTTAGGATTAGGGTTTTGAGTCATAATGTGATGGTTTTTTCCCATTTTGTAATATAAATAGAAGATGTATGAGGTAGATTGAGAATTGTTTTGGTGAAGTAAGTCATTAATACCTTTGCATGAGAAAAGCACTTGGAGCACCTTTTGAGTCTGAATCTTTGTATTGTTGAGAGATGCAGAGCTTGGATGGAGTCATATTTGAGTTCTAACTGAGGGTTAGGTCGCAAGTTGTGGATATTGGTGTGATGCTAGTCAATCTCACCATTCATAACTTATGATGTAATGTGCATAGCGCATAACCATTTTGATGAAGAATAAGAAATAAACAGGAGATATCTGTGGGTGTATCCCCAGGGGGTGAACCAGGGTAAAATGGTGTCTCTATGTGTGTTATGTTTCTTTTATGTGCTTTATAATGAATGAATGGATAAATGAATGCATCTGTTAGAATTTATTTACAGCACGCACTAGAGTGAGTATGCAGAATAGATGTTATTGAATGGATAAAATGGTAGATATGATGAATGTTATGGGAGAATGAATGTTAAAGTAGAAGTAGAAGTAAAAATAAAATCCCGAATTCCTTACTTGATTGTAGATAGTTGTTGTAACACCCATGTTTCCCCCAATTTGTAAATATAATTATATTGGTGAAAAAGACTGTGGAAAACTCAATATGTGTGAATGTTTGATTTAATGAACCTTTGTATAAAAGGTCAAGGAATGTAATTTTTTTTTATTAATAGAAAATGGATAAGTGTTGCATGATTGTTGAAAGAGGGGGTTTGCCAAGATAGACCATGGATGCTATGAAATATATGGTGAGGGGAACCATGAATGGTTGAGATAACCCCCACCAAACCAGTACCTTGTTGGATTTAATTGCTTAGGACCAGAACATTCCTCTAACCCAGGAATGAGTTATAGTCAGGCTGGTAGGTGGGAAGACCTCTTCAAGAGTTAATGAGGGGATGGGGTAGAGCACCCATCTGAAAGGCTTTCAAACCTGACCACAAACTGGGAATTTGGGCCACACACAATCTTGTTGAGGAAGGCAAGAAAGGAAGGCGTGGTGGGTAGAGGAAGAGTCACGAAGAGAAGAAGAGAAGAGAGACTAAGCTCTCGAATTCGAGGAAGAACTGAGAAACAAAAATTTTCTTGTCATAGGATGTGGCTAGTAGGGTTATGATACAAGATGATAAATGAGAGTGTTGAGTGACTGAGGAAGTACTCAGACAGACCTCCTTGCTTGGTATAGAGAAAACCCATTTCCAAGATCCTATGGGAGGAGAGTAACCTCTGTCCCTAACTATTGTTGAGCCGGAAGGAAGAATTATATCTCAAAGAATCATGGTCTAGATTGTGGGTGTCCAGTGGTAAATCCATTAGGAGTGACTAAGCTTATGGTCAGGTGGAAACAAGCACCCCTTTCAGTAGTCACATCACGATTTCTGGTTCTGATAAGTATTTTCATACTTTATACATTGAAATGGAATAATGAATGAATGTATGTATTTATACATATAAGCATGGTCTCTATATTTAATGATCAAGTTATGTGTTTGTATTTACCTCCTCGTAAACTTATGCTTCTGATTGATTGTCTATATGCCCCAGTTTATCCTTCGATACGTCTTGGAACATAAGCCTGTAAGGGGGTTGGGATAAAAAGCATTGCATCAATCTGACCCTGTCGATATGAAGAAGATATCTCCTTCAGATTCCTTGTTGTACAATCTGGACATCATTCCCAAGACCTTAGCAAGTTCACGACGAGGAAGATATACTTAACTCGTGAGAATTTAGAAGGAACCATATGACCAACACCCGGGAACCCTATGCTAAGCCTAAGGGAGCTAAGTCCTTTTGGCTTCGGAGCTCCGAAAGTCCGGGACTTCTGAGTATTATCGGCCCTAATAGTCATAAATCGTCTGAAGGCAACTGGGAGTTAAGGTCACCCGCAAAGTTGACCGAAGTTGGGCGGTTACCCTAGTGGTTAGTTGAACCTGTCTTACCGACCAAACTAGGATCCAACACCCCATCACGAAGTAGCATGAGTCATCAATCGAGAAGGTTAGAGAATTCCCTCAGCTGTTAGATATACACTAGGTGGCTTCGGTAGAGTACCACTTCGGGAGAATAGAGATTCCATGGCATCAAACTCCCTGGACACCAAAGTTACGAAGTGGAGGAGATCCGTAGATTTGGGAAAGATCATTAGAAGCCTCACCTATCGTCCAATCCGTCAAAGGAGGGACCCACACACGGTACTTCGAAGAATTCATTCTTTGGGAGAATGGAATGGTTGTAACACCCAAAAAACTCGAAGGCCAAAGCCGCAAAGTGACCAGGACCATAGATCTAAGGATCCTTCAGGTTCCTTCCTAGCCGTCGGATTTACAATGTAGTCATCCTGACATTGACCAAATCCAGGAGAAAAGAGGAGTTTGCATTCCAGAACTCCTGAAGGCTAGAGTTGTGAAGTAACAAGAGTCATAGATCTATGGATCTATGTGGCTGGATCTCAACCATGAGATATGAGGGGTGTTAGAAGGTTGTCAGTCCGAAGCGACGTGGCACAGTGACATCACCCAGGGTGATGTGGACCCAAGTTTGACGTGCCACATGTCACCTGGATTTGTGCGTATCACATACCCTATATACCCATTGATACGTGACACATGTCACCCATGGCCCCTTCTACATGTCATCCCCTGGTACATGTCCACCTACTCAGAGTGGTTGGTGAAGTGAACAGAACTCTGGGATTCATGGACTTTAGTATTCCAGAGAATTAGGAGTGTAGCATTGTCGACAGACCAAAAGGCCCGAAGGTCGGAGCCATGTGGAAAGTTTACAGGAGTTCGAGAGTTCGAGACTCTAGAGATAAAGCACATAGATAGTAAATAGGCGTTCAACACCGAAGCACTGAAGTGCTAAAGTGTCGAAGTGTCAAATCCCTCTACATTTGGTAGGTTAGATGAATACTAAAATCCGTCATTGACTTAGGTGATGAATGGATGTTCCCAGTGAGAGAAGAGAACATGGTAATGGATTCTCATGGGAGCTACATGGATCTCAATAGATGAACACCAAAGATCCTTCACTGGAGCATGTCTTCCTCTCTTGAACCTTGATAGGAGCATGTTGACCATAGTTGGAGAGCTCTCGGCGAGAAGAAATACAATAGAGACAGAAAAGGAGGATCTGATTTAAGAAGGAAGACAAAAATTTGAATGCCCCATCCCTAGGAAAGGTACTCATGGGTGAGGTGTGTTACAGTTTCATCCTACAGTCACCCATAATCCATCTCGAGTGAGATTTCATTGTGCACTATGTGTGTGGTGTAGCCCTCTGGTTTACCAGAAGGAACGATGGTGAAAAAGGTTTTGTTTGAGAACTAAGGTAGAACCCAGGTCATCCCATACATCCAACGAAAGGTTTTGTTTCCACCTAGAACTCAGAAGAATATCTTGGAAGGGGTTTTGTGAAGAATATGCAGTGGTAAAAAGGAATGTTCATGCCATGGAATCCTATGAAGCAATAGATTGAAAGATGGTTAGAGACAAAGCAACTAGAGTTCACGCAGAAAGATAATAAGGGTTCCAAGTATACACCGCGCCAATACCTACAGAGGGTTCCATGAAGCATATTTTTGTTACTTTCCATAGTTATTATAGGAGTGGTTATTGAGGTTGAAGGATACCCATCCAACTAATTGGATTATTCCAGTAGAGTGGATTGTTGATAATATTGTGTGATTGAAAAGGATTAATGATAAATTCACATGCGTAGTATATTTCTGGTTAGATAGTATTACTGTAGGGTTTATTACTCAATTTGCAGTAGACACAATGAAGAAATATATTTTTTCAATACATTGAGGTGAATGCAGTCGAATCCAGTTCATCTCATCAACCTAGAGGTAAGAATAAGAAAAGGGGTGAATTCAAGAAATCTTCTAACTAGCAGGATACTACAAAGACTATTGATACTCTACCAAATAGGAAAGCTAAGTTTTCTTTCATGATTTGTATGGAGGACCACTACACAAAATTGTCCTCGTCGAGAGGAAGTCATTAAATTTTTGAAAGGTACCTTCCTACCCTCATTGTTAACTGACCCTTTCCCAATTCAACAACAACATCTAGTTGCACAAAATCTTACTTCTCTGCAAAGGGGAAACGCGGGTCATTCCTATCATGGGGATACTTTCTCAAGTGTTTCTCAGGTCTTTATGTGCAAGAAGGTAGTTAATTTAACGACTCGAGAAAAGACTTATGATATTATTCTCGGTAATTATTCCAATTGAAAGGTTATCAATCAGCCCTCCACATCAACTCCTCCTTCATCTTCCAACCCTCCTCAAATTGAGAAGCCAATTTCTGATGCAGTGTTGCTCCCACCCAAGGGCACAATTTGAAAAGCGACATTTAATCCAAGTGCCTGCACCAACCAAAACAACAATATTATTGAAGACTTGGTGCAAGCACCTTGTGTTATGTCATCCCTCGAAGTTCTATAGAATTCTCCAAGTCAACGTAGAACCCTGTTTTTAGCCATTGGAAATATGGATCCAGAAGAATCAAATCTAATTACGTTCAATCTGGACTATTTCAAGGAGAGGATCTCACACCACCTAGCAATCCAAGTTCAAAATTTGGTTGGTGGAAAGAACCTACATCGCATTGTTTTGGATGAAGGGGGCTCCACCTGTGTCATGTATTTTTCTTGTTGGAGATTCATTAGTTCTCCTAAACTTAACCAGTCTCATGCCTCCCTTAAAGTGCTTGATGGGTGTGGTTTCCAACCTCATAGAATCTTGCAGTCTTTTGTTGTGACATTGAAGGGTAAAATTGTTTCGATTGATATCAAAGTGGTTGACATGCACCTGGATTACAATTTGTTACTTGGTCGTAGTTGGTTTTATCTGATGACTTTCATCGCATATTCAATCTTTCATATTTTACAATTTCCCCATCAAGGGAAAATTGTCACTATTGACCAACTTGACTATTTCATTCCAAATCTCCACGATTATGCAGCGAAAAATGTCCCTTTTCTAGGTTTCAGTCTTGGGTATGAGAGTGTAGGAGTAGTTCTCCTTAATGATTCCTCGCTCATGGTGATCTTTCCTTTGCATCCTCCTGACACCCTGTAGGTTTCGATGTTAAATATGATTTCGACTCGGGTGAAACAATCCCTAGAATCACCTGATTCTTTGGCAGTACTTGGTATTTACAAGCATACTTCATTGTCTCTTTCAAGATCATTAAAAAATTAAACATACCCCCCTCCATTCGAATCAAGTATTCCTTTGGATCGAATACTTGAACCTTCTTTTCCTCCACCTAGTGAAAATTTTCCTATTAGTAGCCAGATGCCTAAACGAGGAAAGAAGAAGAGTCGATGAAGAAAACAAAACTTGGAGGGCGGGTCTCCATCCTTTGGGAATCATTTTGGAGAAAATACACTAGCTTATATCAAACAAGATGGGGGGGAAATACCTCTAGAGATACACGCTGCTAGGAGTGATCCTCGCTTAGGGGTCGTTCCCATCGTAACGTAGTAGTCTTTTCTAGAACAAGCTTAGTATTTGTTCTTTCTTGTCGTAATAAATACATGATAATAGGTTACCGAGCTTAGCCTTTATTCATTCTCGTGCTCATTAATACATGAGAATAGATTATTGAGTGTACTTTTGTCTCTTTTTCGGACTCGTAAAAGCTATATGAAAAAGGAACTCTTTGGAGTTTCCTTTAATCTCTTTTTAGACTCCCTAAACATGAAAATATTGTTGAGTGAGCTTACTTCCTTCCACACTCATTAAAAGGTTTGAAAGGGAATCTTTCGATTGGTAGTTTATCTCTTTTTTGGCCTCGCGAGACTAATTACGAAAAAGGAATACTCTATTCAAGCATGACTAGAAGCATTTTCCCTTGTATTGTTTTACGCTTTTTTCGGGCTTAGGAGACTAAATTTACCAAAAACTCACCCATGGAGTCCTCTTTAAGTTCTTTACAGACTCTCTAAATGTGAAAACCATTGATTTTACCTTCTTTGGGCTCGTAAAATTATGCATTGAAGGATCTATATGGGACCAAACTCCAGGACCCATATGGGACCGAACCCCTCCTTCTTTAGGTTTAGTAAACATATGTCAAGGGACTCATCAAAGATGAGCTATACCGAGCATCTGTTATCCTCCACAAGCTCGTTAAAAAATAAAGAGGTACTCACCAATATTGGTGGAGGGAAAATTGAAATAAATGGGTCAAGTTTTTTTGAAACCCATTATAGCAGTTATTGTATTCTCCCTTGAACATGGCACGTGTTTGCATCTCTCCTTACAGTTGGGTAATCTGCTTGTCTTTGAGTCATATCAATTCCAAGTGTCATTATACTTTTTCATTCTAGTCAAAGAGTGATCTTATTATTTTCACATTATGTTCTTGGTACTCGTCGAGTCAATGTTGCCAAGTCATTTGTCATGCCTCACAATGTTCAAGGGAATTTTCATTCCAAACAAACCATTTGCAGTATTACCAATATCCATTCTTGTGTCAGTTCATACTCATTTAATACACCATCTCACATCACTTTCTTGTGTTAGTTTCATGTCGATGATGGGGGATACATCAAGGCCCTCCTTCAAAGAGTCTTTTTCTATCGACTTCATCACATCATCCGAGAATTAGACATAGAAACCAATTAGTACCTTGGAACTTGCATGCCTCAATGGCAGGCTTCCTCATCTTTGACAATAGGTTTACACCATTGACCTTTGATCAAATGATTCCACAAATGTTTGGCCTCAACTCATTTATTCACATTTGTTAGAATTTACTAAAAGTACCTTGGGAATCATTGTCATCATTGATGATTTCCCTCTCACTTGTTAACGGTATATATCAATGACTGGTAATCAAGTGGTTTCTACCATGTTCGACGTCAAGTCATCTATTCACATGGCTAAAATCATACCATCTTGGGATAGGGACAAAGACCCTGGGTTGAGCACTCGCTATGTTTGGTGCTTTTCCTAGGTTGTGATGGAGATCATTTGAGCATGTAAAAGATTACAATATAATCTCCATGCTGAAAATATTACCAATAAATATATTATCACATAGATCCATATTGTATTGATCTGTGGCTATGTTTTGTCATACCATAGCTCCACTATGTATTTTTCGTGTCTACAATCAGTTCATGTCATGCAGGTATGGATCCACATTATATCTATGGTGGTCATATCCTTAGTCGGTATTCTCATGGATCTGTAGTGTATTGGTCAATGACAATGCTTTGAGTCAATACGTATTATGAGCATAGGTATGCCTGCTTCGAGAATGAAAACATATATTTATATTGTTTGATGGTTGTTTGCAACTTCTTCCAGTTTATCCTACTCCACCACCCTTACATTGATTTTTTAAAGTGTTTCGGCCATCAGTTTCTCTTATGACCTCACACTTTAGGGTGCATCTATTACACATCAAAATTCCACAATTAAGTGTCGCAAGTGTCGCAAAGTGTCATATGCATATTGTTAAGTGTCGCATGCACTTTTTCAAGTTCCGTATGCACATTACCAATTTTCCCATGCACTTTTCCAAGTGTCACAACTTATCAAATCCATGAAAAACATTTTCCATGATCCCTAAGTCATATCGGAGGAGGAAACCCATCATTTCAAGGTCAAAAACTTGCCTTTTACATGGAAATTCGACCATTTTGGGGGGATTTATGAAAGGTGGCACCCCCCTATCCATGTATAAGGAGCATCAATGCTCCCCTTTCCATGTTAAGGTAGCACCATTGGCACCCTATGTCTAACTTAGGGGGAACACCACTTTGGTTAGAGGAAATTATGGAGAATCCCACATTTTCCTAATGGACAACTTTGAAGTCATAAGGTTCATTTTTCTCGAATCATATCCTATGAATTTATCTTAGGATCAAATCCCAACATATGAATACATATCCTCAACCACTTCCCTAAATATCCCATGGTATTTTAGCCTCCCAATTCTATAAATTGAAGGCATTTCCATGGTGAAAAGGGAGGAAGATTTCAAGTGTCAAACCTTTGATCCTGAGAGAGAGGAATCCATCAAGGCATGAGTATTTTGATCTCAAGACTTTCATGAAAGGGTTGGATGAGGAGATCTTGGAGAATATTGTGGAAAAATTAACTTGATTTGTAGGTGTCGTCTTTTGGCTTTCCATTTAATATCAATTTGGCCTATTCCTTTCATTATGTTGTTTATGATCATGTCTATACTTAAGTCAAATCGGGTATAGATAGATTTATTTTATTTTATCACATAGAGTAGGAGAAATGATTTATTTGTTGTTCATAGAATATCTCGACTCACGCTAAGGAGCTTGGAGATAAATCTTGAAGCTTGGACCAGTGAAGACAAACATCAAAACAAGGTACATCACACTCTTTATCTTTCTCATTTCAATTGGTAATGAACTATGTTGTACTATATTGTCATTGATGTCAAAGGGTTGATGTCAAGTATTGTCATAGTGATGTGTTTATTTCATGTATATATTGATTATTGGTTATATGGTAATTGATGTAATTGTTTTCAAAGGGTTGATTTCAAGTGGTGTCATAATGATATGTTGTTATTAAAGGGAGTTATATCATTGATTTAATGTCATGGTTGATAGGAATAACCAAATGGATAAACTCCAAAGCGGTCCCCTTATGGTGAAAGCCCTCATGGGATGATACTCTTGGATAAAGTTCTCAAAGTGGTACCCTTATGGTGAAATCCCTCGCGGGAATATGTTTTGTGAATTCCAAATGGTTAGGTGGTTGAGTAGCCTAGCAGTGCAGTTAGGTAATACAAGTTTGATTAAGGAATAATGTAATGAAGATCAGTGAATTTGTAGGAGAAACTATTCCATATGGATAGTATATGTCATCTTGTTTCTGGTGATATGTGGAACATAAAATAACTCCTCATTGTTAGAGAGTTATGGCCATGAGAAGTTGGAGAACCCTCATGAGTTATCTAGAATCCCCTAGAAGGTCAAAGAAGTCAAATTATTCTAGAAGCTCCTAGAAGAATTTGACCAGTCAAAGTGGTTAGTCATGGGTTAAGTGGTTGCTACAAGAAAACAATTAAAAATAAATTAGTTACAACTAGAAGTGGAGAGTTTATTATTTATGGATAAACTGGGTAAGTGGAAAAAGTGGTTAAGTGGACAAAGTCACTAAGTGGACAAAGTTGGTTAAGTGGACAAAGTGGCTAAGTGGAAAAAGTGCTTAAGTGGACAAAGTGGCTAAGTGGACAAAGTGCTTAAGTGGATACTTCTAGAGGAAGCTACTTGGATAGTATAAATAAGAGTGCAAGGGTCTCCCATTATTATTCTATTGAGCATATTAAATATTTACAAGTGACTAAGGTAACTAAAGAAGATCTAAGGCGAAGTTCAGAGGGAAGGTGAAGTAAAGAAGGTCAAAATTCAAGGGAGGATAAAGTCTTTTGATGATGCTTTCTAAGGTATGTTATTGATAGGTCATCTCACCATTTTCACAATAAATTTTTTTCTAGAATGATTCAGACAACAAAATCTGGAGAATGTTGAGAAAACATATCCAAGTAACTGTTAAAAAATTTCATCTTGTAGGTCATTGTATTTTGGGAGTTACACTCTGTGGAAGATAGGGTTTGTGTCTAGTCCTGAAACTAGTCTAAAACAAGTGTTTCGGGTAAAAACATCATAACTTATTTATAAAATATTCAAATTCAGTAAGACCCAATGCATTGGTTAGAGTACATTATGTAGTATGTTTTGTACCATTTTCAGATCCATACAACAAATATTTTGTGTGTGGCATGCTCTACAATATCGCTCACTAGAATAATCCTGAATTCAGCAAGGTCTACCATTTTTTCTATAACTCCTTTTCTGGGAGGTTCCAAGTAGTGAAACCTAGAGGAATTGTAGACAAGAAACTAAAGAAAATTGTGTACCATTTTAAAATATTTTTTCATTAAAGGTACAGAGTTATGATTGTTTCAATTTAGGGTTGTTGACTAATCCAAAATTAGTCATGTGAGACTAAAGTAAAGTTTGATGAAAATGCTAGAGTCTTGTTGTTGAAGTTACGGAAGGTTTGCAAGTCTGTGATCACATACTATTGGCAAAGGGGAAAACCCAGGTATATAATTTTACAAAAGGGCCTAGACATGGGTAAACCCATGGGTCGACATCCCATAACCTATTACATAAACCCTAAAACCCTTTTCTGGGTCCCCAAGCCCGCAAAATGAGTGAGATATTGCAATCTCTGCTCTGCTTGGGAACTCCATCTTCAACCAGCCTGTAGAAGACCCAAAAGTGGTCCAACACGACCAATGTTTCCTCAAAACTTGGTCAAGGACCAACACATACACCAGGTCTATTACAGAGTTACATATCATATTTGGATGATGATATTGATGAGACGGGTTGAGGTGACAAGTTGTGCATAGTTGATGCACTTGTGTTGGTATAGACTGTTGGTACAGTTTAACAATTTATTTTTGTATACAAGTTGGGTCTTGTACTTGAGGTTTGGATTACTCACATCTCAGTTGGTGTTGAGATATGCAAGATGAGAGTTAGTGCTCTATTTCAGTTGGTGCTGATAAAACCCAAGGATTGTAGTATGTAATACAAAAGAAACTTATACATATATCTGATGTTCATTGTGTTCTTTATTGTGATGGTGCATAGCTCTATTGTTAATGTATGGCATTGATATATATTTACATGCAAGCAGCTAAGTATGAATGGAAGTAATAATTAATGATGTTGTAAATGGTGATTTCTAACTAAAGTTTCGTGAGAAGTGTAAAATATACCTCACACTGATTCACCCACCCCCCCTCTCAGTGTGATCATTGTGTCTAGCAATCGGTATCATAGAAGGCCTTCATCATAAGCCTTACAAGCTTGAAGGAGATCCATGGACACACAAATGGATGAACATGCAGGTGAAGCTCCCCTCTTTGATGAGATAGATTACTCAACATGGAGAATAGAGATGAAAGGGTATTTGAAGGAAAAAGGAGCAAGTGTTTGGAACACAGTTGTTGGTGGATCAGTTCCCTCAAAGAATCAGAAAAAAGGTGCTGCCCAAAAGGAAAAAAAGAAGAATAATGCAGTAGCATTCAAGACCATCTTGAATGGACTCTTGGGTTATGCCAAGGAAAGAATAGGAAAGTGTACCTCCACCAAGGACCTATGATTGAAGCTAGAGAAGGTATATCAATCCAAATAAGACAATTCCATCAAGGAAAATGAAGGTAAAGACTCTACAAAATCCTATGTTTGCAATAACTCTAAGTGTGATGATGTTGAATTTTCTTCTACAAATGAAGAAGAAAATCTAGAAGTAGTTTGTGTAGAATTAGTTGACAGTTATCTTATAGATTAAGAGGAAGATTTTTTGAAGCTTAAAAATAAATATGTATCTGAGTTGGATGATGTTAGCTATGAAATAGGAAACAGTTCAACTTCTTTTGAGTATCTTGAAAAATACACTAAGGAAATCATAGAAGAGTACCCAAGGCATACCATGGCACAAAAACAAATTCTCAAAGAACAAGAAGAAAGTAAAAAGACTCGATTAGAAGAAAAAGAAAAAGAGATCAAAAGACTAAAGAATGAAATAATTAGTCAAGCAGAATAAAAGAAGAAGGTAGATGACGAGCTTAGCAAAAGCCTTGAAATCAATGTCAATCTAAAGGCACAAATTGAAGAATCCAAAAGGATAGAGGAACTATTGAATAATCAAGTAAATGAAAAGGAAGAATCATGTCATAAGTTGGAAGCAGAAGTTGTTGATCTCAGAAGGAAAGAAGAGAATGAAAAAAGGTTCATGAGAAGCTCAACAATCCTGGATGAAATCTTGGACAGTCAAAGATCACCAAATGATAAATTAGGTCTTGGATACAACAAGGAAGCTACACACTTTGAAGCTAGTACTTCTAAGAAGCATGAGGTAAGTCCTCCATTCTCAAAAGGTGGAAGCAAGGCTACAAGTCAAACATCTACACAAATCAAGGAAACCTTTAGAATATCAGAACAAGGAAGACATCAAGAAGCAAGTCCTACACCTCAAAGAAAATTCAAAAGAGAGACACCTTCAAGGTTGACACAAAAGCAAAGGTATGAAAATGTTTTCAAGGGTCATGTAATGAATATGTTCACAAAAATTTGGATTGCACACTTTATGTAAGGAAATATGTTAGAAGATTCAATAAAATGATAAGATGTTGGAGATATAACCTTGTGGGACACATTGTTGCACATTGTCACACCATGAGATGCTACAGCTGCAGTGGGTTTGGCCACAAATCCTAGGATTGTTGGAACACAAGAAGATAGTCCATGAGGATTGCTTCAAATGATATGGAAAGAAGAGCATGGAGGAGAGACAAGGTTGAAAGGATGGAAGTTGAAAGAACCAGTACTTAGATAACAAGACACTCTAAGAAGTGGATGAAGAAGACTGAAAATCCAGAATATAATGGAATCCATGAGGAAAGCTCAAGCTTGAAATTTTCTAAATCATAAGAAGGCTCCTATGGGAGAAGTCACATACATACATGAGGTGACCTATAGAAAGGTCACATGCATACATGAGGTGACCTATAGAAAGGTCACATACATACATGAGTTTTCTATGGAACAAACCACGTACCTGTGGAAAAATATTTAAGAGTAGGAGTGTACAGATGAGTCGCAACATGGTTTGATTATCTAACTTTGTTTATGTAGGGTCTGATATGGTTTGCTTCAGGTTTCATATTCTTATGTGTGTTTGATGAATATGTGGTTGAGTGTTGAAGCATATGCTTGATGCCTATATTGGATGCATGGTACTAACGCTAGAGTGTGGATTGAGACATTTTTTGTTGAGGAGCAGTGTTGGTTATGTCAGTGAAGTTATGGCACTTTGTTTATAAGATACATCATGATGATGTGATGCTAGCTAGAGATATATCATTGATCTATTGAGGGAAACTCTTGGTACATGTTTAGAGGTATTGTTTCTTCATTATACTTGTTGTTTTGAGGCAAATATGTTGTAGTACATGGTTGGTACATATGTGAGCTCGATTGACATGTCTTATGATGTATTGTTAGAGGCATGTTTGTTGGATGTCTTGGTGCATGCATTTGGAATGTGGTTGAGCTACATATCAGGACATGTAGTTGATGAGTTAATGAGGTAGTTATGTTATACATCATTGATGAGTCATAGCTTGATCTATGGTTGATGCACTTGCTTTGGTACATGATGTATGGGATGATATAGTTGAGATGATTGGTTGAGATACATGGTTGTGGAACTTGTTCATGGTAGAGGCATATCATGAGTGATATGACACTTGGTTGGCATGTTGGTAGAGGCATATGGTTGGTACATAGTTGGCACATGTTTTTGGCATATGGTTGATACACTCCATTGATGATATCTTATGGTATGATGGTATTGATGTTCATGGTTGATGTATATCAGTGTTGTTCATGGTTGGCACACAATATGGCACAAGATGTACATGGTTGATGTTTCATTCATGATTCTATATTCATTGTTGACATATATTTTGCTTCATGATGTATGGTATGGCATGATTTTGATGCATGGACAAGTCCAAGGATCATCATAGGAAGAGAATATCATTCTTGAGCAGTGGATCTATGTTTCGGTTGCACAGTAGCATTTGCAGCAGAAGCAGATTGCAGTGGTAGCATATTGTTCATCTTGTTCATCTTGTAGAGAATATAGGGGGAGACATACCCACAAAGGTAGTTATTCATCTTCACATGATTGGTTGCAGCAACATGATTCCAAAAGAAGAGATGATTAGCAGCCATGCCATCAGCATTGCATCAGAGTGATATCCCTTGTCCAAAGGGGGAGAGATTATTCAGAGGAAGCTCAAAGACATCCAGACAGGGGAAGCATCCTCAAAAAGATTTCATGCATGGGGAGCATCCCCAAAAAGATAAATACCCTTTTCCATTTATGTCAAAGGGGGAGATATATTCTCATTTATGTGGTGAGATGAACATTAATGAGGAGTGATGATCATAGAGGGAGCATCAGCATTGCCAACAAGTTTTGCCATCAATGATTGGTGTTGACATCAATGTTGGTATTGCCATCAATGATTGGTGTTGACATCAATGTTGGTATTTCCATCAATGCCAAAAGGGGATATTGGTGTACTATGTTGTCACTGATTTCAAAGGATTTATGTCAAAGGATTTATGTAAAAGGGTTGATGTCAAGTACTGTCATAGTGATCTGTTTGCATCTTTGATATATTGGTTATTGGTTATATGGTCATTGATGTAATTATTGTCAAAGGGTTGATGTCAAGTAGTGTCATGATGATGTGTTGATATTAAAGGGAGTTGTATAATTGATTTCATGTCATGGTTGATATGAAAAACCAAATGGACAAACTCCAAAGTGGTCCCCTTATGGTGAAATATCTCACGGGAAGATGCTCTTGGATAAAGTTCTCAAAGTGGTCCCCTTATGGAAAACCATGTGCCCAAACTCATTGTTATGTAGCCACAAGAATATACCATGTCATGACCAAATGTAACCATCAAAACATGAATATAAACATATCTGTAACTCTGCAACAATACTTGACATCAATCCTTTGACATCAATAAAAACATAGTACAACAATCTCCTACCAACATTGATGTCAACACCAATCATTGATGGCAACACTTGGACATGGAAATGCTCATGCTCCCTCTCTGATCATCGTTCCTCATCAATATTTCTTTAATTCTATGTTTGGACCAAAGAAGGGGTCTTGGTCCAAACGGGATCTTATCCTCTCCGCAGGGTAAGATTTCTCATAACAGAAAAATGGTGACTCCACTCGAGAAGGAATTTGACTAGTCTTTCCTTTGGTTCATCTCAAACCCTTATTTATGATTATATCTTGTTTGTTTGATGTTTGATTATAATTTAATTCCCCTTCCCTCATCTTAATAAATATGTTTACAGAGTCATTGACTGAGTCTCTGTTGAGTTGAATCTTTTTTGTGCCTTTTTCAAGCACTTTCAGGACCAACACTCCCTTGTAATGGCTACTAGGGTGCCACTATCCTGACTAGCGCTCCCCCTTGGTCTCCTAGGGAGTGCCATAGAACTATATTCCTTTGGTAACATGGGTTCCAGTCTCTTATTTTGGGTAAATCCAGGATTTTCTGCTTTGTTTTCTCAGTCTATTGTTAAGAGGATTTTATCCCAGAGTTTGTTGGTTTGTATTTGAATTTATTTTGATTGAGAAATTGACATTCATCACTCATTTCATTTCCTTATTTGAGTTTGAAAAATTATCATAGTTTTGAAATTGTATGGTCCCCTTGGTTCATCCTACATTTCATTTCTCTGATCTTCGTCTCGCAAAGTTTTCAGATGTCTTGACTGTTTGGAAGTTTTCATCAACTAGAGTTTGCAAAGGTTGTTTGGTATTGAGCCCTTTTTGTCTTCATTGAAACATCTTGATTTTGTAATGATTAGGAATATCTTGTTTACCACAACCTAGCCTTAAATACTAAGTCTTGTTGCTTGTTTTTTGAGGATTTTCAAGAGTGTTTGTCTTCTCTCTTTTACATCTTTGAGTTCCCGATTGAACAAGTTGTGAAGTCCATTCTTATACTAGATTTCTTTTAGTTCTCATCAGTTTTTTGAGTGCATTTCGTTTGGTTTATTTTTTTCCTCATGTTTCTTTGTGTCAAACATTGATCTCTTTCATTTCACTTGAAAAATAAGAAACATAAAAGTTTTCATATCGAACAAAGAAATTTTTGCATCCTTAGGAAATTAGTTTTGGTACATGTTTGGAAAAGAGCTAGTTTTGCATTTGGATTTTGGAAACATTTTCTTGGTATTTTGGCATCATTTTTCTCCCATCAATTGAAAAGTTGCATAGTTTTGAGTACTTTCTTGTGTTCAGAAGAATAGAACTCCTCTCTTTCCCATACATAGAATTCATCGAAAAGAAAAAATTGCATCTCATTCTTTTGCATTTTATTGGAGCCGAGTCTCACACATCATCAGTTTCATCTTTGTTAACCTTCTAAGTAAAAATCCAATAAAATCAACCACATGCTAATAAAATCAACTTGAACATTTTTTGGTTTATAGCACACCAACATTAGTCTAGGAATTAGAATATTTGGACCAGGAAAAGTGAGTAAATTGTCCAATATTACTAAACAAATTGTAGAGTACTAAAGAGTGGTTAAATATAGTTGTTATATAGGCATAGATGGGAACCTCCTATAACACAGGGGATAAACATGAGGTCGCGTGTGGAAGAGTAGCAGAGATTACCCCTCCAAAGCTTGACCAATTGTAGTAGAAAGAGTGTACATTGGAATCTTTTTTTGAGAAACCCCTGGTTTCATTTGGTCTCGGTGCTTTGTGAATCCTAAATCCATTTGGGATCCTCAGGAGTCTTATTGTTCCACTTGTCTTCAATTCTCTTGAAGGATTTCAGACTTTGATACCTTGCCCATACGTTTGGTCCTGACTGTCAACTGTACCTACCTGGAGGCTGAATGCGAGTTGGTATCCTTAGTGGCATTTCCTAAGTATCTACAGAGGTGACTATGGGGGTATTCCCATGGTACTTGGGGAAGATGTTGTATCACACTTTCAGTACACTTGGAGGGTGATTCTGTGAAAGAAAGGGTTTCTTGCACTAAGAAGGCCTGTTATGTGGAAGTCAGGGTAATTGATTCTCATTTCTTCATCGGTGGCTTGATATCCCATCTTCAGAAGATCCTTTATCTATTTTTTTCTTGGTTTGTTACCTATAGATTTTTGTTAAGAGGTGTATTTCTCTTAGGTTTTGTAGTTGGACTTAGGAATATCTCACAACATACAAGGTATCGATCATGAAATTTACGAACACGAAAGAAATCCTTCAAATGAAGGAGTTACTAACAAGGAAATTCATTTTGAAGTCGAGAGTGTAGCTCTTGGAAGTGACCACCATAAAGAAGAACCATTTATAACCTTTGTCTAAGGCATTGTCCTCCCAATAAATCCTCATGTCATCTATCCACATGGCCCATTACTCGTTGAAATGCCAACATCGACACTTCTTGATGTTTTTTCTTCTTACAATTTACCATTTGGTTCAGCCATTAGGAGATCTTTTGTCATGAACCCATCGTATTTTGGTTTTCCTAAAGGACTTGGGAATTTATCTTTATCCACATCTCTTTTAGTTGATACTGTCAATACTTTTTCTTTTTTGGGAACATTAGTGACCCAGGTAACCTAGACACAACCACTCGCGAATACATCTCCCTTCACACATGGGTCATGTAATATTCTTTCTTCATTATTTCCATACATGCACACACCAAGTTCTTTCCTTGGTATTCCCATCAATCAAATGGTCAGAAGTCAATTCATTCACACAACAACAGTTACAAAAGATATGCATCCTCCATGTCAAACCTTACGGATGAGTACACCCTATGTTGGAGGTCAATCTTCAATGGGAGGCCAACATTCATTTAGGGGGAAACCTTCAACTGTAGGGACACTTTTTACTAGGGGGAAACCTTCATCCATGGGGAAAGCCCCTATGTGGTTGCAAAATCAACAATCCTAGGGGCAAGTCGATCCTGCAATTCCTTCTATCTTCACTGCCACTGTCTTGTATCCTAGACAACCATATCCAGGATTTTTTAATCCTTTGTTGGGTCAACCTAATCTGACAGAAATTCCTCAGCAAGCAAATTTTCCCTATCAATCCTTAAATCTCATTATTCCAACACAACATCCCCCTCAAAAACAGCATATAATAGGTCCATCGGGCCAACCATAATACATGGAGGGACCATCAGGTCAATATCATCATGTAGGAGGTCCATTTGTTCAATCACAACTCATGGATGGAAAACTAGGACATCCACCATACATGGGTAGACAATCATAATAACCACCTTACATGGGTGGAAAACCCAAGCAGTCACCATACACGGGGGGACCTTCAATTCAACCACCATACATGGGAGGAACATCTAGTTTTTCCATCTTGCCGCAACCTATATATGGTCTTATTGGTGTTCCCATGCCACATGGTTACCACCAGTATCCACACGATAACCAACAGCTTCCATTTTTTGCTAGATCTTCCATATATGTCACATTTGAAAAACAATCTCATTCAACATGCCTCATTTTGGCCCTCTATCCCTGCCAAATTAGCATTCGACATCCCAAAATTCAATGGAAAACCCAGGGAAGATCCTAACAATCATGTTATGACTTTCAATTTATGGTGTTCTTCAAACTCTTTGATGAATGACTCGATTTGTCTAATACGTTTTCAGAGAACACTTACAGGTGCAGTAGCCAAATGGTATATTGAGTTGTCACGTAACTCCTTTATCAACTTTAACTCTCTTTCCATGACTTTTATGGCACATTTCCAATTTCCTATACAGTACAAGACTGGTACAGAACTTTTGGCCTCACTCTGGCAATCCTCTTCCACCGAGATATCTGATCATATTCATGAGTGGATATGGTGGAGACGGTTGATTAAAGCTCCAATTCTAGAACAAATCCTCACAGATTGGTTTACAAATTCACTCTTGCCACCCATTTCCTATGATGTTTCCATGGGAGGTGTTGTTACTAAGGATCAGGCTATCATCCATTCTCAATATTTGGACTTGGTATATTCCTAGTTTGGCACACTTTACGATCTGATCCCTCATGCTCCTCGCCCATCGAATGATCCAACAAGACCTTCTCTGGAACCAAGTTTCGTTTCGAACACCAAAATTACTTCTAATCTTGCTCAAACCTTTGAGGTAAATCCAAGAACAAGGGTAAATCCAAGAAATCTTATAACCAGCAGGATACTACAAACACTGTTGATACTAGTAGTCTTTTCTAACATAGTCTTTTCTACAAAGAAATAGCGTAACATGGTAGTCTTTTCTAGAATGAGATTAGTATTTGTTCTTTCTCATTCTAGTAAATTTATGAGAATAGGTTACCGATCTTAGTATTTCTTCTTTCTCATTCTCATTAATACATGAGAATAAGTTACTCAGTGTACTTTTATCTCTTTTTCAGACTCGTAAAAGCTATACGAAAAAGGAACTATTTGGAGTTTCCTTTAAGCTCTTTTTAGACTACTTTAACCTAAAAATATTGTCAAGTAAGATTGCTTCCTTTCACACTCGTTAAAAGGTTTGAAAGGGAATCTCTCGAGTGGTATTTTATCTCTTTTTCAGCCTTGTGAGACCAATTACGAAAAAGGAATACTCTAGTCAATCATGACTAGAAGAATTCCCCCTTGTATTGTTTTACACTTTTTTCAGGCTTGGGAGACTAAATTTATGAAAAATTCACCCATGGAGTCATCTTTAAGTTCTTTTTAGACTATATAAATATGAAAAAACATCGAGCTTACCTATTTGGGCTCATAATATTATGAATTGAAGGACCTATATGGGACCAAACTCCAGGACCCATACAGGACCGAACACCTCCTTATTCAGGTTCGTTAAACATATGTCAAGGGGATCATCGAAGATGAGCTACACTGAGCATATATTATCCTCTCCAAGCTTGTTAAAAAACAAAGAGGTACTCACCAATCATGGTGGGGCAAAAATTGAAATAAGTAATTCAAGTTTTTCGGAATCCATTATAGTAGTTATTGTTGTCACCCTTGAACATGGTGCCTATTTGTGTGTCTCCTTAAAGTTGGGTAATCTGCTTGTCTTTGAGTCATACCAATTCCAAGTGTCATTATAATTTTTCATTCTAGTCAACGAGCACTCTTATTATCGTCACATTATGTTCTTGGTACTCATCAAGTCAATGATGCCAAGTCATTTGTCGTGCCTCATAATTTTCAAGGGAAGTTTCATTCCAAACCAACCATGTGTAGTATTACCAGTCTCCATTCCTATGTCAATGCATAATCATTTAATCCACCATCTCACATCACTTTCATGTGTCAGTTTTGTGTCTATGATGGGGGATACATCAAGGCCCTCCTTCAATGAGTATTTTCCTGTCAACGTCATCACATCATCCAGGAAATAGACTTAGAAACTAATTAGTACCTTGGAATCTGCATGCCTCAATGGCAGGCTCCCTCACCTTTGATAGTAGGTTTACACCATTGACCTCTAATCAGATGATTCCATGAATGTTCGACCTCAACTCATTTATTCACATTCACTAGAATGTACTAAAGGTACATTGGGAATCATTGTCATCATTGGTGATTTCCCTTGCACTTGTTAATGATATATCTAAATGATAGGTAATCAAGTGGTTTCTACCATGTTCGACATCAAATCATCTATTTGCATGGATAGAATTGTACCATTTCATGATAGGGACGAAGACCCTAGGTTTAGAACTCGTTATCTTCAGTGCTTTTCCCAGGTTTCAATGGAGATCATTTGAGCATGTAAAAGATTCCAGTATAATATCCATGTTGGAAATGTTACTAATAAATATAGTATCACATAGATACACATTGTATTGATCTATGGCTATGTTTTGTCATCTCGTAGCTTCACTGTGCATTTTTCATGGCTACGATCAATTCATGTCATGGAGGTATGGATCCACATTGTATCTCTGGTGGTGGTGGCCATATCCTTAGTCAGTATTCTCAAGGATCCATAATGTATTGGTTGGATGTTAAGCCCTAATATTGGATCATTACCCCTTAATTGGGGCATATTATATTAGTAATGTTATTTTATTTATGTCGGATTTAGGCCATTAGTTCTAATTATACCTCCTAGTCTCCTATATA
>JZKD02S1390391.1:844211-859044 GCA_000966675.3 Picea glauca
GCTTCCAAAGGAATATTATAATATATTCCTAAAAGGGATAAGGTTTGAACATAACCTTTTATCCTAAGTTATGTTGGGAGGTGAAGGAATCCCCAAGTGGAGAGGAAACATGCTCCTGGAGAGCCATGTGTCATCCAAGATGCATGCAAATATATGTGGGGAAATTAATTGTTTGGAGGATTTGTTTTGGCCCATTCACTCAAGCACGAGTAGGCACGTAGTTAGCCATTTTTTTTCCTCCATTATTGAACCCTCTACCATCGTGAACCTTTTTAATTGCGCACTCTAGTAGTTTTGTTGAGCTTGTACCCTACCTTACCCAATTTGGTTGTTCTTAATCATTTGACTGAGAAGCTGGAAAAAAGAAGCAAGTTGTCAGGCCTATGGGTTTTGAAGAGGCAGGTTGCCAAGATCATGAGAAAATCTCTCTAGGTGAGAGATAATGTTGGGGAAGTGATTTCTCCTGGAGGGAGTCCAGCAGTAGCTACAGAGCTTTGAGAGTCCTTGATTCGGCATGTTGTTGAAGCCCTGGAAGGGAAGTGGAGTAGTCGATGGATTATGGAACAGTGAAGGTGTATATTCCCGATGTGAGACAGGAATGACAAGCGTAAGTAGGCTCCT
Organism: Picea glauca; assembly: GCA_000966675.3. NCBI lineage: Eukaryota > Viridiplantae > Streptophyta > Pinopsida > Pinales > Pinaceae > Picea > Picea glauca. Next base: position 844,833 of record JZKD02S1390391.1, read on the forward strand.
TGGAGGGAATCCTTCATGTTGCATTGTGCATCTTTTCGTAGTCCCGTCCTAGCCTAGGATTTCCTTTACCCTGGGTGGATTTTAGTCCCAACTCGGGAGTAAATCATTGTTGATAGTTTGGAGAAGTATGGTCTAAGGCTGGGAGGTTTGTGGAAGGCCTGCACGCAGTTGTTGTACTTAAATTAAAAGATAAGTATCATTTATTTGTTAATATCAAATGATGTATTTAGAGCATGTTTGTTATTATGAGAATTGCATGTGTTGCTAGATGTATGATTTACTGTTAATTCTGCATGAATTTATGTTGTAGCAGAATTTCCATGATGTATGTTTAAATTGATATATATATAGATGGTATTGAGAGTTTCGAGTAGCGTGGCCTAACCTGGGCAGCTGGGGATGTTACAAATTGGTATCAGATCCCATGGTTTCAACACTGAACTTGGATGTGCCACGAATATCGAATTTGGATTCAAAATTCCATAGGGAATTGATGTACAGAGTGACAGAGGGACGCTGACAGAGCTCTTGGGAGGTAATGGAAAGCTCAGGAGGTATAGCGATTCAAGAAAGATAGTAGAGAAAAGAGACTGCAGTAGTTGTGGGTTTGGTAACCACCAAATTTAAATTTGGTTCATTGGATTTGTTTGGGAAGGGACAGACCCCTCACAACCATCAGATCTAGAGAAGGTGCACAACAGTTAATCATCAATTTCTTCGGACTCCATTAATTCAACGAGTTTTAAGTTTTGTTGAGAAAGGAGTCGAAGCACAAAGCTTTGAAGTCCCAGAGTGACTCTCAACCATAGATCATTCGAGATGAGGAGATTCATTGGATTTCCCAGGTAGTTCAACGGTTCGAAGTTTGGGAAAGTTGGGGGAAGTGTGCACAGAATGGACTTCCTCCCGAAGTCCCAAAGTCCAGAACCAATCTGGACCGTCTATTCCAAGGGACATGTGTCCAAAGATTAAGCAAGGTTAGGAGTTTCTGCACTCTGGAAGAAATGGTTTGTGGTTACGTAGGAGGAAGAGATACCTGAAGTCCCGGAGCACTAAACTGACATGATATGATGACATCACCAAGAGTGATGTGGAAGTGTTCAGAAATTCAAAGTTCAGGAATTTTGGGGTGTGCAAATGTGAAATCCTTTGAATTCCCAGATCCCCAAATCTCTAAAGCTCCAAAGTCCTGAAGCACCGGATATGACGTGGCATGATGACATCACCTAGGGTGATTTGGACCTACCCTAAGTCTACCATGTGTCACTCGACAGTGGGGCCATGTGTCACCATATTATATGCTTATAATAGTACTACGTGGACCCCGAAAAAGTTAAGGGGTTCAGGAATTCAGTGTTCGGAGGAAATAATGGATGGTGAAGGAAGAACTTCTGGATCTCAGAAGTCCCAAAGTCCTGATGTTTCGAAGTCACGAAGCATCGAAGTGACATGGCTTGACGACATCACTTGGGGTGACGTGGGAACATAGGATGTGTGCCATGTGTCAATGTGTTTTGTTCTTTTAAAAGAATGATTTTTCCAATTGGAATTTGACATGTGTCACCCCTCTGATTGAGCCACGTGTCCACTTCATGTGTCCTACCACATGGCCCTCATGGTTAGTGGCATGACAATTTGGAAGGAAAGTTAGAAATGGCACAACGCAGTTAAACTTGGCAAAGAATTTTGCTAGATCAAGCCCACATTAAATTTGATCACGATCCATCAAGAACGATGGGTGGGAGGCATTGCGGAGATCGAAGTTGCACGAGGGATAAGTCTGCAGGGTGGTCCTGCAATCCAAACCACAGTTTCCCATAAGGGGTACGTGTCGGCATGGGGAAGATTGTAGAACGATTGGAAGGTTACTCCAAAATCATTGACCCATGTCCCCACAATTTGACAAGTATAAAGTTGATGTGATGTTTCAGTATTCATTAGTTCAAGCATGGAAACAGTGGGACCCAGTGGACCCATGGTGCCAAATACTCTAGTCCGGAGACTTGGCACTCTGGAGGAACTTGGTCGAGGGTTGCTAAAGTGGGAGGAATCCTGAAGATCAAAGTCAATCTAGATCGTTGATCACAGAGGACATGCAGCAACAGATGTGGCAATCCAGAGATTTGGCACTCCAGAAGATCCCAAGGAATAAGAAGTTGAGATTGAGGACTCCAGAAGGCCTGAAGGTTAGAGTCCATATTGACCGTTAATCACAGAAGAAATGTGGCACCATATCCCAAGGTCCAGAGAAGTGATACTCCGGAGGAATTGAGTTTCATATTGCTGTGAGTAGAGAACTCCCAAAGGCCGAAGTTAATCTTGATCGTTGGTCGAGAGATGACACGTGGAGGCAAGAGAGAGAATATTTGGTGAGTCGACACTTTCGGAGATTTCTAGAGAATTTCTATGGAAACCGTCAAATCCAAAGTCTTGGAGCTCCTATCCACCGTAGATCTAAGAAAAGAATGAGGATTGTCGATCTGTATGTCCTCCGAGTATTCGGATAATCGGCGCTTGGGGGAAATGTATTGTAAACAGGCAGATCCACCGAAGCCCCAGAGGCTCAAAGCACAATATAAGCACCTATTTGTTAGCACTAGATGACAGCTTGAGGTCATAGAATTTGGGGGGCAAAGAAAAGGGGCTAGCACCCAAAATTTTGTTTTAAGAACAAGAAAGGGCTTAGAGAAAGAGCTTGTGAGGTTCTTGATTGTACAGACCTACACTTAAAGAAGTAAGGAAGGCATGTAAACCTGAATAAGGGATCCAGCATGGATCCAAGAGCCAATTCAACTCTGAGTCAGAAGAATCCATGTGTAGGGATTGCATCATTGAAAGGACAAATTGTTCAAGTATCCATAACTTCCTACTCAAAACTCAGAAATGGGCATGGAAACAAGTATTGGAAATGTCTTGAATAATAGAAGATAATTGTCCACCCAAAAATTGGATCTAGATGTTGGAGTTACTTCACACACACCTAGGATTTCTTTTTCCTAAGTTTTTTCCTTGTTTATTAGTCATAATTAGTCATTATCCAGTATCATATATTTTAGGGGAGAATATTCCACTTGGAGAATATTCTCTTTCAGTTGACACTTCAGTTTGACTAGTTGAATTGAGTTTAGATATTGCATTGGTTTTGTCACCATGAAACATTGGGATCATCACCATGCTAATGTGAACTTTCCTTGGGATCATCACCAGACTGGTGCATTACCCTTGATTCCTTGATCTATTCCTCACTACTCTTTGTTCAGTCAGTTAACTAAAGACTAGTTAACGCAACTAGGTGGCAGTTCACTCCCGTAACTGCTTGAGAGACTAGACTAGGTGGAAGTTCACTCATGTAACTATTGGTGTGTGTCCAGATCACTCTAGACCACCACTATGGTGCATTGGTTCTCCTCCAGTGTGCATTCATTGAGTTATACAGAATATATCATGTGTAAATTATTCATTATTCACAACAGTTAATGAGAATTCTTCCATTATTTCTCTCCTTCTTCTTCTTTCTCAATTTATCTCTACAAATGTGTGTAGTGTTTTCTAGCTAGATATATTATGTGCATTTTCAACACATTTACATGCTATCATAGCCAACGGATTGCTAAGAAAAAGCTACACCAAAAAAAAATTGCAGGTACAAAAGATTGAAGACAACGGAAAAATGGATTTCCAAAAAGAATTCATTCTTACACCTTACAACTACTTTGCATGGAACGAGAGAATAATGATTCATCTCCAAACTAGAGGATTGTACAGGTTAACCTTGAATACAGATACAGAACCAACATCATCCATAGAAAAATCCAAGTACTTAAATCGTATAGATGAAGCACTTGGAACAATTTGCAGTGTTATTTCTCCCGATCTCCTTTATCACATATCTTCCTGTAAGAATCCCAATGAAGCCTGGGCCACCTTGGAAGGGTTCTTTGGAAAAAAAATATGAGATGAGGGGACAGATGTTTGAGGTGGAACTACTCACATTGGATCCGAAAAGCTTCAACAATATCCAATATTTCTTTACAAAATTCAAGGATTTACTATCACAACTCAAAGCTTGCGAGGTTGATAAATCTAAGGAGGAGAAACAAATGGTTCTCACCATTCTCTCCAAACTTGGTCCTAAATTCTTTGTATTCATATCCAGATTCCATTCTATCATATTCGCCTCTGGATCCATCTGGAAGATTCCTTCTCTTGAGGAATTTATCGAATCCTTGACACAAGAGAAAACCAAGCTCATCAACATGGGAAAAATCAAAGGCCCAAAGGCACATGCACTTACAATGCAATATGGCAGCCATAAATATAAGAAATCTAAATATAAATACAAAAGGAAAACTTATTCACATCCTAAGAAGGAAGGGTACACAAAACCCTTCACCGATGCCTCTGGATCCAAAGGGGGAAAGGGAAGAAAAGGGGACAAATGCATGTATTGTCACAAAGGATTCCATTTGTAATCTTCATGCATGCAAAAGAAAATATATCTAATGTCTCAAATACTTCAGAAAAGCAATCTTGGAGATCGCATCCCGAGGGTGCCAAGAAGAAGAAGCCAAAAGATCTGAATTCCAAGAAAGGCAATTCTAACCATGCCTTGATTTCCATCAACTCCTCTCTCGATGCTTGGATCGTAGATTCAGGAGCATCACATCACATGGATGACTCAAAATAATTATATTATTCTTTGCATGCATGCAAAGGTCCTCCAATTCTGATGGGGGACAACTCTTTCATCGAAGTCACCGACAAAGGAAGGATTGAACTCACCACCAAAAGCTTCGAGAATGTGTTGCACGTTCCCAAACTTTCTATCAACCTTCTCTCCGTGTATCAGATGATGAATTATGGCACTGGAAATAAATTCATATTCACACCAAATTCTGTGGACATCTACAACATGCAAACCAACTCCAAGGTTTCTACCGGTGAGGTAAATCATCAGTCTAGATTGTATACTTTTTCTGAATTCATTGAACCTAATTTTGATTTATTGCTTACACATGTTGATGAAAGTAGTAGGATATGGCATGAAAGGTTTGGACATTTCAATTTCAAATACATGCAACATCTTAGCAAGCAAATATTGTTTGACGGTCTACCAGACATTAATTTCTCCAAGGGATTTTGTGAGGGATGTGTTCTCGAAAAACACCCTCAAGAGAAATTTGACAAAGGAAAGTCTCAGAGAGATTCTACACCTTTAGATCTGATCCACAGTGACCTTATGGGTCCTTTGCATCCATCCATCAGCAAAGAGAGGTTTGTTCTCATTTTTGTTTATGTTTTCTCACGTTTTGCATGGATCTACTTTCTCAGGCAAAAATATGAGGTCTTTCAACACCTCAATGATTTCAAAGCCCTGGTTGAGACATAGTCTGGAAAGAATATCAAAGTCCTATGAACTAATAATGGGGAGAGTATGTAAATCACTATCTCCATAACCTTTTCCATGAGACAGGGATTCAATTGCAGCATACAGTTCCCTATACTCCGCAAGAAAACGGAGTTGCTGAGCGAAAAAATAGATCTCTAAAGGAGATGGAATCTTGCATGTTGCATGCAAAGTCACTATCATAGAGACTATGGGCCGAAGCACTTGATTGTGCAACATACATCCAAAACATATCTCCCCGTAGATCTTTCAAGGATAAGACCCACTACGAGGCTTGGAGCGGCCTCAAACCGGAAGTGACCCCCTTTAGCATTTTTGGTCCACGTGCATGGGCCTGGATTCCCTCTGAAAAGAGGAAGGAACTTGATTCACATAGCACTGAGTGTATTTTTGTTGGATACTCCGATGGTGTGAAGGGATATAGGCTTATTGATCTTTCCTCGGACCGGATCATCATTGAGCGTAGTGTCCAATTCAAGGAAATCGTCTCACATGTACCTCAGCAACCGCGTGCGTCCTTCATTCTTCCACCTGTCTGAGATTATGAGAATGCACATGTCAACTATTCTTCAGATAAGAGTTCTGATTCAGAGGACTCAGATGAGTCAGATGCAGAGTTAGAGCATACAGATGTAGTTTTAGAGCCAGAGCAGAGGCCCAAGTGGGCACAGACTACTCTTCAGGATGCAGGGGATCTCGTTGGTGATCCAGTCGATACTAGGAGGACTCGATCTAATTTCGACGAGCCTCATGTTTCACTCACTTCCACTGAACCATTACCCTCCAGGCATCTTTTCTTGGTTTAGTCTTCAGATCCACAGTCTTATGGCAAGGCTGCTAGAAATCCCTTTTGGGAATCCTCCATGTAGGAGGAGTACAACTCCCTCCTCGAGAACCAGACTTTGGATCTGGTTTGCCTTCCTTCTGGGAGGAAACTTGTCATATGCATATGGGTCTACAGGACCAAGAGCACAACGGATGGAAAGATTAGAAGATACAAAGCCAAGCTTGTTGCCAAAGGCTTTCAGCAGGTGCATGGTATTGACTATGATGAGACCTTTACTCTAGTAGAAAATATGGATTTCATATGATTGGCACTTTCCATTATGGTAGCCAAGGAATGCGAACTCCATCATATGGACGTGAAGAATGCATTTCTTCATAGTGGTCTCTCTGAGGAGATCTATATGGAGCAGCCCCGAGGATTTATGTAGGACTCATCTTTGGTCTTTCGACTAAAGAAGTCTCTTTATGGCCTCAAGTAGACTTCAAGGGCATGGTATTCCAATATGGACTCCTACCTATTGTCACAAAACTTTGTACATTGTAAATCACACCCGAATGTATACATGCTCAGGACAGTTGATTCACTTCTACTCTTAGTTATGTATGCTGATGATTTATTGATCATCGGTTTCTCAACTTCAGTGATTGTTGCAATCAATAGGATTCTACATGATAGGTTTTTGATGACGGACATGGGTCCACTACACTTCTTCCTTGGACTCGAGATCAGTCAGGATGCATCAGGCATCAAACTGTCTCAGGCCAAGTATGCATGAGATCTCCTTGAGAGATTTCACATGACAGACTGCAAGTCTGCTCTGACTCCTTTCCTATCAGGAGTCAAACTTGAGGATGGCGGGGAGACTCCATTGGTTGATAGCACACTGTACAGACAGCTAGTGGGGAGCTTGTTTTATCTCACACACTCTAGACCAAACCTCTCCTATGTAATTGACGTAGTTTTCAGGTTCATGTAGGAGCTGCATGAGCTACATTGAAAGTCTGCAAAGCGTGTCCTTCAATATGTACAGGACACCATCACCTTTGGGATTTATTATGTAGTAGACTCTACATTAGATCTCATCGGGTTTACTGATTCTGAATGGGTTGGCCATAGAACTAATTGCAAGTCCACATCTAGTTACTCACTCAGTATTGGTTCTCGGCCCATATGTTGATCAAGCAAGAAGCAAGCCACCATTTCTCTATCTTCAACCAAGGCAAAGTAAAGAGGGGTAGTTAACATAGCCATTCAGGCTATGTGGCTACAGCATTTTCTCACTGAGTTGGGAATTCAGTTTCATCGTTTGATCGTCATCTGGTGTGACAACCAGATCACTTTGAAGTTCTACAGAGATCCAGTTTAGAGGTAGTGGACAAAGCACATCGAGATCCACATGCACTACATCTGGGACTTAGTACACGAGGGGATCATCGACCTATAGTTATGTCCTTCAGGAGAACAGACGGTAGACATCTTCACCAAGACCCTCACTGAGAAGAAGTTCCATTATCTGTGAAGTCGTCTTGGAGTGAAGGACACAGTTGACTAGCAACTGTAGTTCTTCTTTTTACATACTTTGTACCTTGAGGTGGGGGGGGGGGGTTTCCCATGAAGTTTTCCCTCTTTCCTCACTTTATTTCAGTGTATCTTTTGTATTTGGGTACCTAACATGGCCTCGTTGTCGAGACCCATTCTTTATTTTCACCATAGTGATGTTTAGGGGGGGTGTTGGAGTTACTTCACACACACCTAGGATTTATTTTTCCTAATGTTTTTCCTTGTTTATTAGTCATAATTAGTCATTATCCAGTTTCCTATATTTTAGGGGAGAATATTCCACTTGGAGAATATTCTCTTTCAGTTGACACTTCAGTTTGACTAGTTGAGTTGAGTTTAGATGTTGCATTCGTTTTGTCACCATGCTAATGCGCACTTGCCTTGGGATCATCACCAAACTGGTGCATTACCCTTGATTCCTTGATCTACTCCTCACTACTCTATGTTCAGTCAGTTAAATGAATATTTGTTGACTAGTTAACTCAGCTAGGTGGCAGTTCACTCCTACAAATGTTGGTGTTTGTCCAGATCACTCTAGACCACCACTATGGCACATTGGTTCTCCTCCAGTGCACATTCATTGAGTTATGAAGAGTATATCATGTGTAAATTACTCATTATTCACAATGGTTAATGAGAATTCTTCCATTCTTTCTCTCCTTCTTCTTATTTCACAACTTCTCTCTACAAATGTGTGTAGTATTTTCTAGCTAGATCTATTATGTGCAAGTTCAACACATTTACACTAAACAGTCAATTTCTTAGGAAATCAACAAAAAACAATTCGGATATATATATGAATCAGAATGGTTCATGTTTTCATGCAACTATTAAGAACAGTTAGCCTAACAAAGTTCTGTTGGTTGCACATTTTTGCAGAATTAATAGTTGTCAGATCATAATCATCATAGAGTGTCGAGATATGGATGATACAAAGGGGGATTACATCTAAGAAGATGAATTCCAAGGAATGGATGTCCATTTGGGTATGGAAGGAACGAACTCCAATGGACATTGTGAAGGAAAGGATGATAACATGAATATGGTAGAGACCATTAGAAAATTGCATAAATATGTGCAGAGTCACAAATATGATAATTAAAGGCTTATGAAATCTAAAGAGAGACAGGAAAACTTCAATCTGAATTTAATGCAGAGCCTGAACATAATTGAAAAGAAATTGGATAAGGAGAGTGGCTCCAGCAAATCAGGAAGTCACAGGTCCCCTGATGAGAAAACAAGAACAAAGGAGTGGTAGAAGACCTCACCATCACTCCCAAAGGCATTCCATTAGGAGAGCACATAGCAGCTCAATTCCATCCCCTATCATGAAGTATAGGAGGTCTGGGGTGGATGAATTGAAAGGAGAAATGAACAAGATCAAACCTCCTACTTTTGATGGTGAACACAAGAAGGATGAAGATGTTGAGACATGTTTTCTTGGTATGAGGAAGTACTTCCAATTGCATAACTATTCTTCTCATGCATAAGGAAGAATTGATATTTATCAGCTAAAAGGAAAGGCATCCCTGAGGTGGGATCATCTTGTGCAAGTGCAACACATCAGAGAGAAGAATGTTGCATGGAAGGAATTTAAGAAGCATTTTGAGAAGAAATACTTAACCAAAAGGTATTATGACAAAAAGATGAAATAATTCTTTGAACTCAAACTGGGCAGCATGGCCATTGATGAGTATGAAACGATATTTTTAGAACTATTGAAGTATGTCTCCTTCATCAAGGATGAGACAGTAAATATTCAGAGGTATCCAAGTGGGCTACCATCCTTCATCAGTGAAAAGATTCAGTATGATGATCGCAAGACTTTATAGGAAACCATAAGGAGAGCCAAGTGCTTGTACGATCAGCATAAGGGAAAGCTGACTTTCCAAAGAGATTGGGAAGACAAGAAGAAGTTTAAGAGGGAACAGAGGCATAAGGGGAACAAGGCACCATTTTTCAGAAATAGTCCTCAAGGGCATCCATCTTTTAGAGAGCACAGAATGGTTGAGGTAGGTGGGCAAAGGCCAAGGCAGACACCCATTCAATGTTGGGGTTGTAAAGGACACCATAAGTACAGATATTTTCCTCACAAAAGTGACAAAGTGAGAGTTATCCACAATGTATAGAAAGCATAAACAATGGAGGACATGGGTAGAAGTGTTCCAAGGATATATGCAGCCCTGGACAACAAGCAAGATGAGTTTCAATCACACATGATTGAAGTATAAGGTATGATCAATAACCATGCCTTTACTATTTTAATAGAATTAGGAGCTAGTCATAGCTATATATATCCTAAGGTAGTGGAAAGACTGCAATTTCCAAGAATAAAACATGGAAAATTTTGGCTGGTATAGTTGGCTACAAGAACCAAGATAAAAGTTGTTGAGTTGGTTAAACAATGTCCAATGGACATGAATGGGATAAGTACCAAGGAAGATTTGAAAATCCTGCCATTGGGTTCATATGATTGTCTAATTGGTATGGATTGGTTGGACCAACACCATGTTGTCTTGGACTGTCATAACAAGGAATTTACTTTCCTAGATGAGGAAGGGAACCCAAGAATAGTCCAAGGAATTCCTAGGGAAGCTACTATCCGAGAGATCTCAACAATGCAGTTGAAGAAGTGTTACAGGAAGGGCTACCAAATATTTGCAGCTCATATGGAGGAAGCACCTAAGGATAAGGTGCCAAATCTAAAGGATCATGCAGTCCTGAAATATTTCAAGGATGTGTTTAAGGAGATACCGGGACTACCCCAAAAGAGAGATATTGATTTCTCTATAAATTTGATGCCTGGAGAAGCTCCAGTATCAAAGACTCCGTACAAAATGAGTACATTAGAGATGAAGGCATTACAAATGCAGCTTGAAGAAATTTTGAAGAAGGGGTATATACGCCCAAGTGTGTCACCTTGGGGTGCCCCAGTTGTATTTGTGAAGAATAAATATGGGACATTGGGATTGTGCATCGACTTCAGACAATTGAACAAAGTAACTATAAAGAACAAGTATCCTTTGTCAAGGATTGATTATCTCTTTAATCAGTTAAAAGATGCAAGGATATTCTGGGAGATTGATCTCAGATCTGGATATCATCAAGTAAGGATCAGAGATGAAGACATCAGTAATACCACCTTCAGGACAAGTTATGGTCATTACGAGTTCATAGTAGTTCCATTTGGGTTATCAAATGAACCAGTTGTTTTCATGTGCTTAATGAATGGTGTTTTTTGGGAATACTTAGAAAAGTTTGTCATTGTCTTTTTGGATGAAATCCTTGTATATTCCAAGTCAGAAAAAGAGCACAAGCATCATTTGAGTATGGTGTTACAAGTGTTAAGAGAACACCAGTTCTATGCCAAATTGAGCAAGTTCTCATTTTACCAAAATCGAATTCACTATTTGGGGCATATAATATCTGAATAAGGAATCGTAGTAGACCCCGAAAATATTGAATCCATTAAAGGGTGGATAGCACCTAAGAATGTGACAGAAGTCAGATCCTTCATGGGTCTAGTTGGCTACTACAGGATATCCATTGCAGGGTTTTCAAGGATTACTCACCCAATCACTTCCTTGCAAAGGAAAGGGGTGAAATTTCAATGGACAACAGAATGTGAAAAGGTCTTCCAGCAATTGAAGTAGTTGTTAACCAGTGCTCCAATTTTGAGGACTGCAGATCCAAATGAATATTCTATGGTTTGCATTGATGCATGAAAAGAAGGACTTGGTGGAGTCCTCAGTCAGAATGGGTTTGTGATATGTTTTGAATCCAAAAAATTGAAAGAGCATGAAAGGCTCTATGCCACTCATGATTTGGAGTTGGCGGCCATAGTGCATGCCTTGAACAAGTGGAGGCACTACTTCATGGGAAAGAGGTTTGAGCTGATGACATACCATAATGGTCTGAAATATTTGTTTGATTAGCCAACTTTAAATTCCAGAAAGAGCGGATGGTTGGAATTCCTTTGTGAGTATGATTTTGATATTAAGCAAATCAAAGGAAACAAGAACAAAGTGGTTGATGCACTCAGTAGGAGAGCACATGAACTGCATGCTACAGCCATTAGTATGTATCAAACACATCTCAAAGGCATAATTTCTGAAGCTGCAAAAGAATATTTGAGGTACATGGAGTTGGTGACAAAACTACAAGAAGGAAAAATGCAATAGAAGGTTGAATATTTTAAATTGGGTAATGATGAAGTTCTCTTGTACAGGAACCGAATTTATGTGCCCAATTATCATGAATTGAGGGGTAGGATTTTGAAAGATATGCATAGTGTGTCTTATGTTGGGCACCCAATATATCAGAAAACAGTGGCAGCAGTTAAGAGCCAATACTATTGGCCAGGCATGAAGAGGGATATTGTTGAGTACATTTCTAAATGTATGGAGTGTCAAAAAGTCAAGGCTGAGCATAGGCACCCAATTGGGTTGTTGCATCCATTTCCCATTCCTTAGTGGAAGTGGGAAGTGGTGACCATGGATTTCATCACAGGATTACCCAAAACAAGCAAGCAATACGATTCTATCATGGTGGTGATGGACAATCTTACGAAATCTGCCCATTTTATTCCAATGAAGGTTACTCACAAGGCAACCAATGTTGTTGATATTTATATGAGGGAGGTAGCACAATTGCATGGCATACCCAAGACAATTGTGTTTGACAGAGACCCAAAGTTTACCTCAAAGTTTTGGAGAGGATTATTCAAGGGGTTCGGAACAAATCTAAACTTCATCATAGCCTATCATCCTGAGTCTGATGGGAAAACAGAAAGGGTGAACCAAGTGATAGAGGATATGCTAAGGATGTACGTGATGGAAAAACCATCTAAGTGGGAAGATTATATACACTTGGTAGAATTTACCTACAACAATGTGTACCAAGCATCACTGAAGATGATCCCATTTGAGTCACTTTATGGAAGAAGGTGCAACACACGAATAAGTTGGGACAACCCAGCTGATATAGCAGTGATTGGACTAGATTTTCTCAAGGAAATGGAAGAGAAAATGTTAAAGATAAAACAGGATTTGAAGGTTTCCCAAGACATGCAGAAAAGCTATGCTGACAAGGGCAGAACTCATATGGAATTTAAAGTGGGTGATCATGTATTATTGAATATGAAAGCCAAAAGAAGTTCCCTAAAGTTGGGAAACTTTTCCAAGTTGGCAGCCAGATATTGTGGGTCGTTTGAAATCCTAGAAAGGATTGGACTAGTAGCTTATATAATTTCATTGCCTGCATCTATGTCTATACATAATGTATTCCATGTATCATTTCTTAATAAATATATACCTCATGCTAATCATGTTATTGATTGGAATGTGATTCAAATGGAGCAAGAAAGTGCTTTTCAAGTATATCTGGTATGCATTCTAGACCGGAAAATCAAACAGCTCCAAAATCGATCCATAGGGCTTGTAAAGGTCAAACGGACCTGGTATGGTCCAGAGGATGTGTTATCGCACAATTTTTAGGATAGGTTTAGTAGCTTGGAAGTAAGACTCAAACTGGCGTAACAGGAGCTTTCCCCACCCACTGTCACCTCAATGGGGAGCTCTTTCTATTTAGGGTGGCTAATACCAAGGGAGACGTCCCTAGTAATCTGGGGTTCTGAAAGGTCTTAGGGTCTAAAGGATTCAAATGAGGGTTTCCTTTCACAGATTACTACCAAGAGTGATAGTCAAAGTTTGAAGGTATTCCACTGAGAGGGCACCTATTTGCGAAACAAGACAGATAAAACTAAAACGTGCAAGCAATAGTTAGTACTTCAATATCTAATGACTATATTCCATATATATGAGCAACAATAACATGTAATTATTGACGAAGTCAATGATTGCAATTAAAGCTTATGTTTTATAATATCACTTCTTCAATAAGTACAAAATGATAATAACATTCAATGTATAAAGTCAATCTTTGTATTATCACAACGCAATAAATGTGCTCATACATAAATATTGTTGTTGCGTCACTATACTATCTAAGAGGGTGACGTCAAGCTTGTTATAGGTTAGTTTTGCTAGACTATGAGATGGACGTTTTGCTAATTAGGCCAATGAAAATAACCAATACCTCAAAGTCTATCGATGGATGACAATGCCACAACGTTTCAAGCCAAACACAAGTTCAAAATAGGCATGACGTCATCTTAGGGTTAGGGTTAGTAGAATCGCTAGGGTTAGTTAGGGTTTCAATTCAAGAGTGTTTGAAAGAGTGTTTTGACAACCAAAACTCAACATTGCAATTCTAGACTAGTGCCTTGGGTAAATGGAGTCAAAGAGAGAGGCTAAAGGCTTGGAAAGATTTAAACCTAAGGACGGGAGAGTTAGGCTTAATGGTGCTGCAATGGCAGGGCCACCAATTCAAAACCCTAAGGGGAGGAGGCTCATTCCGGTGTAGCTAAAGCTAGGCCTCATGCTCCTCCCTCTTTCCTT
>JZKD02S1390392.1:19412-33973 GCA_000966675.3 Picea glauca
TCGATCCAAAAAAACGTCGTTTAGGGCCTCAAAACGACCCCAAAAGTTTGGGGCCCAAAAAATCATAGAAAAACTACCAAGATGTGGAACCATTCTAAATTAGTGGAATAGGTAAGTGGCCACTAGTATCCACTTGTATCAATCCTCCCCCATTAGGAATAAAGGGTCCCCATTGCATCAAGTTCCTCCATTATATGGGGAAATGTCTCTCGAATCTAACTCCTGGTGAGCCACTTGCCCTAGTGAATAAACTACCCTGCTTTGACGACCTGATAGATTTGGATGTTCTACTGGTGGGTTCCCTTTGTCTTGGTGTCCATGATCTTATCAACTTTCACATGTTCAATTCTGTCAGGATTGAGTTATGCAGGGTCCAAGTGCTCGATCGCATCCAAAGTGTCCAGGAGAGGTGGAAAATTTGGTCAAAGAAGTTCCACATTAAATATCGGGTGAAAGACAAGGAAAGGGGGAATACTTAATTAAAAATCATTATCACCCACAACCTTGGTGATGGTTTAAGGCCCATATCAGAGTGGGTGGAACTTCATATTGGTTCTTGTGAGGCACTCTTTCTGCAAATGCAACCATGTACCTTGTCTCCCACCTAAAACTTGTGTGGTGCCCAATGTTGATCATGGTGTTTCTTGTACTTGGAATTGGATTTCTGCAAAATGTCATGAACTTGTTGTTGAATGCGATGCATTCACTCAACAAATTTGGTTTCTCAATTAGCCTCAGTCTGAGCATGGGAGGACTCTTCCTATGCAGTTGCAATGGGTATAACTATGTCAATGGGGGGGAATTTTTGGAACCCCAACAACACCTAAAACAAGATATGGCCATTAGAATTGTGGAGGGATCTATTGTAGCTATGTTGAACATAAGGAAGACTCTCATCCCATGTGTGTGGATATTTTGAATTGTACATCCTCGGGATATGGACAATCACCATGTTGACTACCTCTATTTTCCCATCAATCTGTGGGTGGAAGGAATTCGATTTGGTCAGCTTGGTGTCCATCATCAACCATAAGTTTGACCAAAAATTACTCATGAACCTACTATAAAGATATGAAATAATGGTCCATAAGAGCCCAAAATTAACCCAAACAAGTTCAAAGAAGTGATTGGCAGTGGCCTCGACTATGATGTCTTCTTTCAAGGTCCCAAAACTTCCATCTTAGAGAATCAATCAACAACCATGAAGACACAATCATTCCCATGCTTGGTTTAAGGTAGACCAGACATGTAATCCATGGAGATGGAATTCCAAGGCCTATCGGGAGTAGGCAGTGTTATAAATAAAGAGATGTGCCCATTTTTCCATAGAAAATATTGAAATATTATCACCCAACCATAGGCCGAAGCCACCCCTGAGCACCTTAAACTTGAAATATAGAATAATTCCATAAAAAAAACCTTAGAACTAATGGCCAACCAAGGTAGCATACGTCTCTCCAAAGCTAGCGCACCAAGAAGAGAGTCCAAACCATAACCAAGAGAAATTCCAACCAAAATCCAAAATCCCAGTTGCAGCAGTTGTAGTTGCACTCCCTCCCCAAACTTGTGCACCACTGGTCTTATGCAATTGTGAGAGTAAGAGTAAAAAATGAGATCTAGCGCCTTCTTATTTATAGTTCTCTTTGTCACTTGTCTAGGACGTTCTTCTTTTAGAGGTTAACACTTAAAGATTAATTCTTTTATTGAGCTGACATGTCTTCTAGGGTTTCTACAGATATGTTTAGGGTTTCTCTTGCTTCCCGGAATATTCTAGTCTCATCAAAGGTTACACGTAGAGGTTAATACCTCCCACAGTGATGCAGGAGCATCACCAGTAGCAAGCGAGCGTGGGACAAACGCCATTGCATTTTTGGCACATGTTAAAATTGTTTGCAATATTTTGAAAGTTTAGATGCACAAACTTTAATGTAATAGTTAAAGAAGGGCATACTTCCATATTGTAAACAGATCTTGAGTGATTCGCTCTCATCTGTAAGGTGTAGAGGCATTTATGCATAGTTAATGAAAGTAGGTAGATTTAAAATTCTAGATTAGACAGCCTTAGGAGCTGGAGGGAAAACGGATATAGACACCCTCATCTTATATCATTGTAACATTATCAAGAATATCATAGAGCATAGAGAAGAGACGAAGTAGAGTGTTGTGTAGAAGAACCCATGTACAGAAGTTCTAAAATTAATATATATGAAGCTTTGATTCAGACTCATGGTGTTCAAATACTTTATGTGTATACATGTTGAATGTTATGCTTATGGTTGGTTTACTCTTTCTGTTGTACATTTGATGTTATGCCCTGTATGTATGATTTCATGCTAAGTGTTTGAAGTCTGAGAGAGTAAGGAAATGAGTTTCAATTGTTTCTCTTCTTGATTCAAATTTCCTGCAAGGAGTGCAGTGAAGCATCCGCAAGGAGTGCATTGACGGGTTTAGAGTTCACCTCTAAAAGCTCAGGAGGGATACCGTTGTTCTCATTTTCCGTAGAAGTGCAAGTCAAGCACAGAAGTCGTGCAAGGTGTGTGCAGGCTGGTTGGAAGTTTAGAACTTATCAACCAAGGAGAGTATTGAAAGACTGTTGTCGCAAAGAGTTGCACAGAGTCACAAGGAGTGCGTGCAGAAATCTCATAGGAGATTTAAGTTGACGAAGGAAAGATCAGGAGAGTTAGTGTCTTCAAGGTGTTTGAAGAGTAGAAGGGAAATTTAGCCATCGTGTAGAGGATAGGTTCCAAAAGAGAATCACAAGGTCAATTTAGAACCAGAGATCTTTGAAGAAGAAATTTGGATGGTTGGAATTCTTCAAGAGGAATTCCCGAAATAGCGAGAGTCATAGGATCTACAGAAGCTGCAAGGTGGATAAGGGCCGTTGATCTTGACTTATTGGGATTTCATATCATTTCGGCATTTCGGGGTTTGAAAATCCGAAGTGTAAGCCAAATCCTTGGCTGATCCAATCCCCGAAACGCAAAAAGGAGGTTTTCGTGTGTGGAAGCAAGTTAAGTTTTCAGAACTTCAGCATTTTGGGGTTTCGAAAGTCTCGAGGGAAGTAGATCGAGACTCAGCAGGGGAGAAAACCCAAAACCAGAATTCGCGACAAAGGATTGTCGGCATTTCGGGACTTCGGAGACCGAAAGGTGGAGAGGACATAGAGTTCAAACTTTAGCATATTGAACTCCCGGTACGTGAAATCGCACTGACCGTTGGATTGAGGGAAGGTCAATAGCCATCGATCTCCTTGGAAGCAGAACCTTAGTGTTTCGACATTTTGGGATTCGTCACACCGGGAATCTTGTTGATGAAGGAATAGATATGGTGAAGAGGAAAACCCGATACGCGAAAGTTCGAAAAGGATTTAAGAAGATGTCATTTCGGTATTTCAGGGTTCGAAGGTCGAAGAAGTAAGGTGCTTGACCACAGGATTCATGAATTCGGGAAGTCCGGTATCCCAAAATAAAAGAGGAAATTTCCTCAAGGTTTGTTGTGGGTTGATTTCCGAAAAAGGAAATAGAAGAGACAATTGAGCTCTCAGGGGTCGAAAGGAAAAGATCATGTGCGGATTCCGACCTGCGGGTCTGGGGTCTGCATCAATTGTGGTATCAGAGCCCTTCTCTATTTGTATATTGCAGATAGAGGGTGCGAGAAATATTTACAACCATGTCGCCAAGAAGAAGAGACAGGCAAACACCCAATCCACCAGAGGAAAGGGAAATTCCAAGAAGAAGGGGTAGGCAATTACCTGATCCACTAGGGGCAAGAGAGATGCATGAAATGCATGCTAGGATTGATGCCATGGAAATAGCACAGAGGCGCACAGTCGGTGTTGGAGATATCAGTGAATTTGAAAGTGAAAATGAAGCTGGAAATGAAGAAGTTGCAGTCGAAGATGCAGTCGAAGAATGCCTATTCAGGGCTGTTGGAAGGATAGGTGCCAGGGAAAAAATGGACATTCCAGTATATGAGGGAAACCTGGTTGTTGAAGAGCTTCTAGACTGGATTAGAGCTCTGGATAAGTATTTTGACTATGAATATGTCGAGGAAGATAGGAAGATCAAACATGTTGTCACAAGACTTAAAGGACATGCAGCATTGTGGTGGGATGAACTACAAGCTGACAGACGTTGCAAAGGCAAGCAGAAAATAAAGAGCTAGGATAGAATGGTTGCGAAAATGAAAGAAAAATTCATACCCAAGGATTACCAAATCACTTTGTTTCGGAGGATGTATAATTTGAGATAGAAGTTGATGGCAGTGAAAGAGTACACTGAAGAATTCTATAAGCTAAACATCAGGGTAGGTCATCACGAAAGTGATGATGAAAAGGTTTCCAGATATATGAATGGTATGATATATGACATCCAAGATGAGATGAGCATGATGACCATCCGAATGGTGGAACATGCTTATCAGATGGCTCTGAAGGCTGAAGAGAAGTTGAGACGAAAGAAAAGTCAAAGAGGGTGAGGTAGAAGTCAAGCCAGAGGCAAACCAGTTGCTCAAGACAAGAACCAGAAACCTAAAGAAGAATGGAAGAAACCTCAAACTCAAACTGAGAGAGGTGGAAGCTCACAGAGAGGAAAGTATGCAGAAAGAAATACTTTTCCTCGAACTAGAGGAAGAGGAAGAGGCAGAGGTGGCGCAAATCCTATGAATGTCCAGATAAGAAGAAAGAAGGAGGTGAAACTCACATTTCCGAAGCATAGGGACGGAATGTTGAGGTAGAAGATGTTGAAGGTGGAAGGTCATTGACGATGAGAAAATTTATCTTAATGCTAGAGAAGGAGGTGGAAAATCTAGTCCAAAGAAACATACTTTTTCAGACTGCTTGCAAGACCAAATACAGGGTATGCAAGGTCATCGTGGACAGTGGTAGCATAGACAATATTGTTTCTACAGAGATGGTAGAAAAGATGGAGCTGGAGACTATTGAACAACCAAGCCCATACAGAGTTTCATGGCTACAAAAAGGACACCAGGTAAATGTCACTAAACAATGTTTAGTTGAAATTAAAATAGGAGGATATAAGGATGAAATACTATGTGATGTCATTCCCATGGATGTTTGTCATCTATTGTTGGGTAGACCGTGGCAATATGACAGGAATGTGATCCATGATGGGAGAAAGAATACATACACTCTGGAGAAGAATGGAAGAACTCACATGATGTTGCCAATTAAGGATAAAGAAGTGAAAACATAGGTAAGAAACACGGTACTTCTCATGAGTGGGAAGGAACTTCTTAAGGAGGTTAAGAAGAAAGAAGATACACAATTCATTGTGGTTAGGAAGCCTAGAATTTTTTTAACCAGCACAAGGGTGGATGATTTACCAGAGGAAATCCAACAACTACTAGAGGAATTTGTTGATATAGTCATGGACGAACTACCTTGTTCATTGCCACCGATCAGAAGTGTGAGTCATCATATTGATCTCATACCTGGAGCTAGTTTACCAAACAAAGAAGCATACAGATTGACCCCGCAGGAGAATGAAGAGGTCAAGAGACAGGTCCAAGATTTAATGGACAAAGGATTGGTTAGAGAAAGCTTGAGTCCATGTGTTGTTCCAACAGTGCTCAGTCCGAAGAAAGATGGAGGCTGGAGGATGTGTACAGACTCAAGGGAAATTAACAAGATTACCATCAAATATAGATTTCCATTGCCAAGGATGGATGATTTGATGGATTTCTTGAGTGGAGCAAAAAAAAATTCAAAGATTGATTTGAAAAGTGGATATCATCAAATTCATATGAGAGAAGGTGATGAATGGAAGACAACATTCAAGACAAATGAGGGACTATATGAATGGTTTGTTATGCCATTTGAATTAACAAATGCATCGAGTACTTTCGTGAGATTGATGAATGAAGTCCTGAAGGAGTTTATAGGAAAATTTGTCATTGTATATCTTGACGATATACTGATTTTCAGTAGGACAGAAACAGAGCACTTGAAGCATTTGGCTACAGTGATGAAGAAATTGCAACAAGAGAATTTGTTGATAAATATGAAGAAATCATCATTCATGAAGACATAGATCATTTATTTGGGGTTTTTTATTTCGGTAGATAAGTTGAAAATGGATCCAGATAAAGCGGAGGTGATTAAGAATTGGCCATCGCCGAAGAGTATCTTTGAAGTTTGAAGTTTTCACAGATTGGCTAGTTTCTATAGGAAATTTATCAGAAATTTCAGTGGAATTAGTGCACCGATGATGGACACAGTGAAGAAAAGGCATAAAGCTTTTCACTGGATGGAAGAAGTAGAGAAAAGTTTCAATTTGTTGAAAAGGAAGATTACTGAACAGCCAATTTTGGTGTTGCCAGATTTCAACAAGACATTTCAGGTCAAATGTGACACAAGCGGATTTTCCATAGGAGCGGTCTTGAGCCAAGACGATAGACCAATCGCGTACTTCGGTGAGAAACTGAATGAAGCGAAAGTGAAGTACTCCACATATGATAAGGAATTTTATGCAGTCATACAGGCACTAAAAAAGTGGAGGCACTATTTGGTTCCTAAAGAGTTTGTCTTGTACAGTGGCAATCACACGTTGCAATTTGTAACTCAACAGGAAAAGTTGAACCAAAGACATGTTAAATGGGTTGAATATATGCAAAGTTTTACTTTTGTAATTAAACGTATTTCTGGAACTGCTAACAAAGTTGTTGATGCTTTGAGTAGGAAGAGTTTTTTTATGCAGGAGTTCAGAGTCAAAACATTGGGTTTTGATAATCTCAAGGACATGTACAAGGATGATCCATATTTCAAAGAGGCGTATGAGGCATCTGAGAATCCAATTATTAGGGAAAGAAGTCAATGGACTGAATATATGATCCAGGATGGATTACTATTCAGAGGAAATCAACTGTGTATTCCAAAATGCTCCATGAGGGAGAATCTGTTGAAGGAAAAACACAGTGGAGGATTGGTCGGACATTTCGGTCATGATAAAACGTTCTCGAAATTAAATGGCTCATATTTTTGGCCAGGGATGAGGACAGATGTCAAAATATTCATGGACAGATGTAGAATTTGTCAGCACACAAAGGGGAAAAGGTAGAACATAGGGTTATATCAGCCATTACCCATACTAGAGAATCCATGGGATGCAGTGAGCATGGATTTTATATTAGGGCTGTCGAGAACACAAAGAGGGTTTGATTCAATCTTTGTGGTGGTAGACAAATTTTCTAAAATGGAACACTTTATACCATGTCATAAAACCAATGACATGACTCACATTGCGAACCTATTTTTCAAAGAAGTCGTTAGACTTCACGGCTTACCAAGGAGCATAGTTTCAGATCGAGACACTAAATTTGTGGGACATTTCTGGAGAACTTTATGGAAGAATTTGGGAACAAAATTTTCATTTAGCTCATCATATCATCCTCAGACGGATGGTCAAATAGAAGTTGTGAACAGAAGCTTGGGAGATTTACTGAGAAGCCTAGTGACTGAACACCGCAGTCAGTGGGATCACATTCTGCCACAGGTGGAATTTTCTTATAATGATTCGATCAATAGAAGCACAGGGCAGAGTCTTTTTCAGATTGTTTATAGAATGAAAACCAGGGGAGTTTCTGAACTGAAGGATTCATAACAGGATGACACTAGAAGTGCTAGTGCAGATAATTTTGCAGAGGCAATGAAGGAACTTCACAACCAAGTGAAGGAGCGATTGCGGAATTCAAGCCAGGAGTATAAGCGCAGAGAAGATCAACACAGGTGACAACTTCAGTTTGAAGTTGGTGATTTGATTCTTTCACACTTGAGAAAGGAAAGGTTCCCAAGGGGAACGTATAACAAATTGAAAATGAAAAATATTGGACCATGCAGGATCATAAGGAAATTTGGGGCAAATGCATACGAGATTGAATTACCCGATGGGGTCGGAATTTCACCGATATTCAACATCTCATATTTGTACCCTTACAAAGATGAAGAAGATAGTTTTAGAAAGAGGTTCAATGGGCTAAACAAATGCCTGTAGCTGAAAATCCACAGATGGAAAGTATACTTGACAAGAGAGTCAACAAGAAGACCAGGAGAAAAGAGTATTTTGAATACTTGGTCAAATGGAAGGGACATCTAGTTGAAGATGCTAGCTAGGAGAATGAAGCAGAAATTTAGAAGCATGGACTGACATTGCAAGAGTTCATGAACAGGAGTCCATGAAAAATTTCAAGCAAGGGAGTATGATGCAGGAGCATCGCCAATAGCAAGCGAGCGTGGGACAAACGCCATCACATTTTTGGCACATGTTAAAATTGTTTGCAATATTTTGAAAGTTTTGATGCGCAAACTTTAATGTAATAGTTAAAGAAGGGTGTACTTCCATATTGTAAATAGATCTTGAGCGATTTGCTCTCATCTGTAAGGTGTAGAGGCATTTATGCATAGCTAATGAAAGTAGGTAGATTTAAAATTCTAGATTAGATAGCTTTAGGAGCTGGAGGGAAAACAGATATAGACACCCTCATCTTGTATCATTGTAACATTATCAAGAATATCAGAGAGCATAGAGAAGAGAAGAAGCAAAGAGTTGTGTAGAAGAACCCATGTACATAAGTTCTGAAATTAATATATATGAAGCTTTGATTCAGACTCATGGTGTTCAAATACTTTCTGTGTATACATGTTGAATGTTATGCTTATGGTTGGTTTAATCTTTCTTTTTTACATTTGTTGTTATTCCATGTATGTATGATTTCATGCTAATTGTTTGAAGTCTGAGAGAGTAAGGAAATTAGTTTCAATTGTTTCTCTTCTTGAGTTAGAGTTCCTGCAAGGAGTACAGTGAAGCATCCGCAAGGAGTGCGTTGATAGGTTCAGAGTTCATCTCTGAAAGCTCAGGAGGGATACCATTGTTCTCATTTTCCGTAGAAGTGCAAGCCAAGCACAGAAGTCGTGCAAGGTGTGCACGGGCTGGTTGGAAGTACAGAACTTATCAACCAAGGAGAGGATTGAAAGACTGGTGTCGCAAAGAGTTACACAGAGCCAAAAGAACTCAAATACTTAGACGTATTTGAAGAAGTGTCGCAAGGAGTGCATGCAAAAATCTCATAGGATATTTAAGTTGTCGAAGAAAATCTCGGGAGAGTTAGCATCTTCAAGGTGTTTGAGGAGCAGAAGGGAACTTTATCCATCATGCAGGGGATAGGTTCCAAAAGAGAATCACAAGGTCAATTTAGAACCAGAGATCTTTGAAGAAGAAATTTGGATGGTCGGAATTCTCCGAGAGGAATTCCCAAAATAGCAAGAGCCATAGGATCTACAGGAGTTGCAAGGCAGATAAGGGCCATTGATCTTGACTTATTGGAATGTCAAATCATTTTGGCATTTTGGGGTTCGAAAATCCGAAGTGTAAGCCAAATCCTTCGCTGATCCAATCCCTAAAATGAGAAAAGGAGGTTTTCGTGTGTGGAAGCAAGTTAAGTTTTTGGAACTTCGACATTTCGGGGTTTCGGAAGTCTCGAGGGAAGGAGATAGGGACTCAGCAGGGGAGAAAACCCGAAACCAGAAGTCGCGACAAAGGATTATCGACATTTCAGGACTTTGGAGACCGGAAGGTGGAGAGGACATAGAGTTCAAACTTTAGCATATTGAACTCTCGGTACGTGAAATCACACTGACCATTGGATCTAGGGAAGGTCCACAGTCGTCGATCTCCTTGGAAGTGGAACCTTAGCGTTTTGACATTTCGGGATTCGGCACACCGGGAATCATGTTGACGAAGGAATAGATATGGTGAAGAGGAAAACCCGATATGCGAAAGTCCAAAAAGGATTTTAGAAGATGTCATTTCAGTATTTTGGGGTTTGGAGGTCAAATAAGTAAGGTGCTCGACCACATGATTCACGACTTCATGAAGTCCAGTATCCCAAAATAAAAGAGGAAATTTCCTCAAGGTTTGTTGTGGGTTGATTTCCCGAAAAGGAAATAGAAGAGCCAATCGAGCTCTCAGGGGCCGAAAGGAAAATATCCTATGCAGATTCCGACTTGCGAGTCTAGGGGTCTGCATCACACAGCTACCATAATATCAACAGGAAGATGGGTGTATAGCTCCTATTTCTTGATGGCAGATTTGGAAATGGAGAAGGAAGTGCAGGAAACGATGTACTTGCGGACATCTTGTCGAAGCTTCATCCAATAAAAATGCTTTTCCAAAAATGCCATTGTTTTGTCCACACCAAAGTGTCCCACGGCCCGACTTTAATGAGATACCAAATAATCTTTCCACACTTTCTTAAAGGAACACGGAGATGGCTCAGATGGCATAGTAGTCCATACTAGAGATGAAATTCTAGAACTAGTTTTCCTACGCTCAATGTATGATAGGGAGCAACAAATTTATATTCACTATTGTATAATTGTGGCCACTTGGATGCCTCATGCCTACATAAGTTAACAAATATGGTTAGCACCACAATCAGGGGTAGATTAAGGAAATCTATGACATGGTTGGTGTTGTTGTTCATGTACTTTATGCTCAAGTGGAATTGTTCCAGCTATGTAGAACACTTTTGATGGCGGTCATTATGTAACTTTCCTTGTGTCTACATGAATTACAGAGGCCTATCAAGACCCATGCACAATGGATTACATCTCTTTTCCATATGTGGGGTATCTACAAATAGAATCAAATAGTGTTTCACTATGATGAGCCATCAAACTCCCATGTTGAGTGAGTACTGCACCAATAGCATAATTTGAAGCATCTGTCTCAATCTCAATTGGTTGTTGTAGGTCTGGCAGAATAAGGACTAGTGTTGAGTAGAGGCATAATTTCAAATCCTTGAATTATTTTTGTTGGGACGCAACCCAAAAAAAATTGACCTTTGCTACACCCTTGTTCACCTAGCTTAGGGCCCAAGCGATATGAGAGAACCCCAACACAAACCTGTGGTAGAAGTTGGTGAGGCCCATGAAGTTTCAAAGCTCAGTTAGTGTCTTTGGGGTCGGCCAATCATGGATAACTTGGATCTTGGTTGGATCCATATGCACACCTTGCTCATCCACAATGTATCCCAAATATTGGATTCTCTGCATGTCGAAGGAACACTTCTCCAAATTGGCATATAACTTGTGTTGTTGCAGGGTGCACAAGACTTGTTGAATGTGCTTCAGATGTTCCCCCTAAGTTTTTCTAAAGATGAGGATGTCATCCAGATATATGACCACAAAGGAGTTTTTGAATGGTCATGATATATCATCCATCATCCACATGAATGTGGTCGAGGTATTTGTCAAGCGAAAGGCATGACCAACCACTCAAAGAGACCTTCTTTATACTTGAAGTTTTTCTTCCATTAATCAATTTTCTCAATCAACACCAGGTGATAGCTAGAATTTAGATCAATCTTAATGAAAAATTTGGCTCCCTTGAGATAATCAAGAATATCATCAATATGAGGGATGGGGTACTGGTTTTTTACTGTGATCTTGTTCAGGGATCTGTAATCAATATGAATTCACCATGTCTCATCCTTCTTTGGTATCATAAAAATTGGGATCCCACAAGGTGAGGAGCTTGGTCTGATGTGGCCCTTCAGAATTCGTTCCTGGATTTGGCGTTTGATTTCTTTCTTTTCCATAATAGAACACATGTATACATTTCCATTTGGAAAAGGAACATCAGGTATCAAATCAATTAATTTCATCACCTGACAATGCAAAGGCACCTCAGTAGGCAAGGCAATGATGTCCTTGTGCTCTTATACTATCTTGTCCACCTATTTCTATTGTGTAGAGAGACCTCGTGTATAGGTTTTGGCGGTTGCAGTGAACTTACGTTCACCTTCCGACCGGACCATACAGAGGAAAAATCTCCCAGTCTGAGAAACCACCTTTCGACACTACTTTGTGGAGATCAAAAAGACCACCATAGTTGGGACTTCCTTCGGTGCCCTGTAGAGTTGACTTCCCAAAGTAAAAATGATACTACGGGGCCTAGATTCATAAACATCATGACACTTCCACATATATGGTTTTCCTAAAATAAAATCACAAAATTTAAGAGGGGAAACATCACATAATACATCATATTTGAAGGGTTTGATGTTGTAGTGTAGTTGGCATTATTGGTTGATGCAAATGTCTCATCCCTAGTTGGACCAACCAATGGTGTATGGATGAGGATGTGAGATCGTTGTTAGGTTCAACCTATTGACGACCTATGCTAATATTAGTTTCTTTTGTATAACATCATCAATAATGAAATTGAGGGGGATCCCCTTCACTGACATCTATGAGTGGAAGAGGCACTCCCCTTCTTCAGGCTCCTTTGGTTCATCTGGATAGACTTTTTTGGTAACGATGGTGACATTAGGTTCTACTTCAATGATTCATTTTCCCTTATTCGGTTCTGAATCAGAGTCTGAGTCGAAATCCAACTCTGAGGCTATCATCTTAGCCAACAATGATTTTTTGGAGAGGCATTAATAAGTGGTGTGCCAAGGAATTTTTTGGAACTCACACCATGTTCCAGTGTCCTTCTTCAACTTCCCATTACCCTTCTTTTTTGGTGGCTTGGACTGGTTTTCTTGGGGCTCACCATCCTTGCTCTATCGTTTTCTTTGGAATTTAGGGCCACCTTTACCATGCTTTTGTTGTGATGGGTTTGAAGAGATTAAATATTGGTTATTATTTTGATTGAACTTTTTCTCAATCTCAACAGCATATGGGTAAGGGAATATTAGTGAGGATATGTCTAGGAACTCCATATATGTTTGGATGTACCTATGTAGGCCACTACGTACTTCAAGATCAAGTGTCAATCAAAGTATTTAATACTCATCTTTGTGCACAAGGTATGGAAGATGTTGGTGTACTTGAACACTGTCTAGTCTCTCTCTTGATGTAGAGTTGTCCATCTCATCTACTGGTCATCACAGTTTCCAACATGGTAGTATTGATCCTTGATGGAATCAACAAAATATTACCAAGTGGGTTCATACCCACAAATTCTAGACTTGTATCTAGAATGCTTCTTATAGTAAGTTTCCCACCAATATTTGACATGGGGAATAGATTTAAGGAGTGCAAAGGTGATCTTTTCGTTGTTGGAAATATTTTGGATAGAGAAATAACCATCTAGCATACTTAACCATTTTTCCAAATCCATGATATCTATATGGCCTTCAAATAAATGAATATAAAAGTTAAATTGTACCATGAAGGGTGTCACACCTCCAAAGTGACTGCTAGTTGAAGGTGTCGACGTTGTTGTTGGCAGTCACCAAAGGATCTGAGAAAAATTATCCATCATATTTTTTCTCTGTTGTGCAAGGAATTCCTCAAAAAATAGTTTGATATGATATCCTACTCCATTGTCTCTCTTTTCTTCCACCATGGGAGGTTTCTTCAAACGGAGAGACTGGTTTTCCTCAAGAGAAACTATCTTGAGACCCAACTCTTTATACCTTGACCACATCGAGGACATGCACTAAGAAATGATAAGGAGAAGACTTCTCTGATACCAGTAATCCAGATTAAGTTGGGAACAAAATGAAGGAAGAGATATAAAAAAGAAACATACAGAGATATTCCAAGAAACACAGTAATACATTTAAACTCAAATTCTATTAATGATTGTTTCAAATACAAAAGACTATAAAATGAAAAGCACACAATCTATCTAGAATGGTGGTAGCTTATCTCTGAAGATAGATATGTGATGGCTACACTCATTCACAAGAAGTTGATTATAAAGAGTCTGCAAAATAATTTTAACATAAAGAATCAATGAGAAAACCATAAACATCAAAAACCATAACCCCAGAAGATGAAACGCCAAAAGGTTTGTGGGCCTCGATGTGGTTAGTTGATACGTCAAATTTTCGAGGGCATAACTGTTTCAAATGATATTTGTTTGGGGATCTCAGTACCTTGTCGAAAATGTCTATCTGAGGAGTATACATTATGTTCATCCTAGTATCTATATTCCACTATATGTTAGGCATTATTGAGCCAAAAAAATGTCATTTAGGGCCTCAAAACAGCCTCGGAAGTTTGGGACCCAAAAAATCATAGAAAAAATGACAAGATGTAGAACCATTTTAAATTAGTGGAACATATGGGTGGCCACCAGTATCCACCTGGATCATTCTTCCTTTTTATTTTTCACTCCCTCAATCTCTCCTTCATGTACTACCATGGAATCCACTACTAATTTAGCCCTATATTCTTCAACTAATGTGTATGTAGGTACTACAATTAGTTTACATGCAATGACTACTTCATGTTCCACCTTAGGCCCTTGTTGGTTAGTAAGAGAGATATCTTGTAGTGTGGTTATATTTTTCTTATACCATAGATTCAAAATCTTCTTTTGCACATTAATATTAATTGTACCCATTGAGTTTATCCAAATATATCCAAGAGTAATATCCACATCCTCCATATATATAACATCAAACTCTAAATCAAAAA
This sequence comes from Picea glauca, assembly GCA_000966675.3. Lineage (NCBI taxonomy): Eukaryota > Viridiplantae > Streptophyta > Pinopsida > Pinales > Pinaceae > Picea > Picea glauca. The sequence goes on from JZKD02S1390392.1 coordinate 33,862, forward strand.
CATATTTATCCATAGTAATATTTAAATATCTGAAAATTTGGACATTCTCACCCTCAACTAGTGTGCTCTAAACATGTTTAGCAGGGACCTACAATCTATTAGCCAATGCAAT
>JZKD02S1390392.1:40935-61746 GCA_000966675.3 Picea glauca
TTAGATGGTGGTTATCATGATTGTACTATTTATTATACATTATTGTGTGAATACAATGGTTTGACTTGTGGCCTTTTCCACCATCTTATTTTTCATTATATTCTTTCAATGTTACTCTTCCAATTTCATAATGATTGTATTGGATTTGGGATTAAAACATTGAATGTAAATACTCATACCATAGTTTTTGAGATTCTCTCAAAAAACATCATCTTAAACATCCCCTAATAAATAAAAATAAAAATTGTAGGTCTCTTGTCAAGTAGGTAATTGTGTTACTATTGTTAGGTTGAGCCTTAATGGTATAAGGGGAAGAACAGACTTTAACATGAGAAAATGGGGTAGGATTTGTCACCTTAGCTTCACTTTTGGAAGAAAGTTAAAAACCATGCTTTAATGAAGAAAATAGAAAATTCTCAACTCACTTCTAATGCTAGGATGAAAACCTGGAAAGAATTTGATGAGAAGGGTGTTGGAAATTTTGTTTTCATTGATGTCAAAGGATTTCATTGATATCACACGTAGGGGGAGATAATGAATTCCTCCATGAGTGAATGACATGTCCAAAGATCGAACCAAAATCAGACAATTGAGGAACCATCTATAGTGCAAGTCAGACTAGATAGAGGTAATTGAGTATGTACCTGTGCAACTCCGCGTGAATGGAGGTGAGAAAAAATATGTATGTAAAGAATTCCCATGTACATGGATGGGTATATGTGTGTGAATATGAATCCATGTTGTTGGGCACGTGTAGGTTTTCTTTGTGCATCCAAACAAAGTGATTGAATGAGAAAAAACCAAGAAATTTTAGAACTACACATGCATGAAGAGAAACAATGAGTGGAAGTTGAACAAAGACAACTCCATGGCGAGAACACTACAGAAGAGGAGTAGGTTGGACAAGGAAACTTTGTAGAAGATTTTTTTTGCAGATTAATCACGGTTTATAGAATACCGAAGAAATGGTGAAATCGATATATCCCACATTCATTGGGAAATCATTATCAAAAGGGTTTATAATGAAAAGGCGTTGTCACTTAGTTTGAATATGAACGGTCAGCTATGGAATCCTACATGAAACATTAATTTTTTTCATAAAGAACAGTGAACTCAGAACATGACAAATATTGATTGTTCATCTCTTGAGATCAATGGTTAGATCAAAGACTAGGGTCCGACTCTCAGTTATCCAACTCAACCACGACAATGCCACATAAAAAGGAATCCACATCAATGTTATAACAGACATCTTTACAGAAGACACGTAGAGTACAACATGTCAGGACATGTGTCGATGCCACATCATTTAGTACAAGATAATACATCCACATGGAAGTCATCTCATCTACAACAACAACAGAAATCTCTCGAAAATGACTAAGTATTGAGATATCACGGATATTATGAGCACGATGGAGAACCAGAAATATGAGAGTGTGAACCCATGGACCCATGGTAAAATATTGGAAAATAACTAAGTATCAGGAATCGATTGATGTCTCGATAAATGGATAAGTATGAAGATTGGATCAATCGGACGAACAAAGTCACAAGAATCGGGCAAGTGCCATAAACCCATGGGCTTGTGGTAAAAATTCAAATAATTGAATAAGTGACACGAATCGATTGGATGAAGTCAACAAGAGAATAATGGAGATTCCCCATGAACTCACGGTGATATCTTGAAAAATAAATAATTATGGAGAATTGGTCGAATGCAGTGAGACCTGAAAAAATGACTAAGTATGGTGGATCGGTTGGACATAAAAGATCATGAATAAGAATAGAGATGTTTTGGATCTTTTGAAAAATGACTAAGTATGGAGAATAGATCTGATGGCTCAGAAGGTGACAGATCTGACAACCCAAGAGTTCACCATGTGTAATAGATCAGACGACCCAAAGAGTAATAGATCTGATGACCCAGGAGGTTTCTACATGTCATGGATCAAATGACCCAGAAGGTGAGAGATCCGATGGCTTAGGAGGTAGCCACATATCATAGATTGGACTACCTTGAGTGTAAGAGATCCAAGGGCTCATGTTGTCTTACAAACTAATGGTGAAACACTTAGAAAATGTTTCTAAGTATGGGTGCAAAGTGAGTGCGACAGAACATGAAGGTGCATTCTAGAGGCAATGGAATTATGACAAGATATTCCTTAGACCCGCGGAGAAGGGATTGGAAATTCACATAAGTATAGGTGCAAAATGAGTGTTGTGGAACTTGAGGGTGTAATTTGGAGGTAGTGGAAGTTTGAAGTGAAGAAGAGATATGCCCTAGACCGACGATGAATCCTTCAAGAGAGATTGATGGTCAAGATCAATCTAGGAGATCTAATCATATGGTTGTTGTGAATTGTGGTATGTTACACATTATTTTGGTCACCTCGGTGATCACCTGACAAGATGTGTTCATGTTCCCTAAAAATATTAAAAAGATACTTTCTCCATGGGAAAAGTGATTTTCTTTTCTCTCTCAAAAACCATATAAAAGAAGGTCATCACACCCTGCTATATGCATGGGGTGAAACGATGCATGAGCATCGCACTCTACCCTAAACCTGGAATGTGACGTCATCATGTGTTGCTTGTGCATAGGGTGTGATGATTCTTAAATCATGAGATGGGTCAAATTTCACAAATGTTCTAGAAGAGAATATTCTAGAATATGAGGTGGCCTCCTGTAGGTTTGGATCTTACTCGATATCTGATTTGGTGGGATCATCACAATCTCCTCATCCATCTCTCTTTCACACTATATAAAGAGGGATATCTCATGGAAAAGGCTAAGGTTGAATAGGCTAAGATTTGTATGGAGATTTCTACTTCAAATTATGCTTGAGATCTTTTCTTTAGTTCATCAAGTCAGATTGTGGATCTTCTTCATTCAAGGCATTGGAGCAAAGGAGTGTGTTGAAGCAAAGAGCCATCGAAAGGGGGACCTTGCAACATCAAACCATGGGTTGTATTCTCCACTTTCTATTCATTTAATATAATAATGCATTTCTTCCCTATAAAAGCATCTTGTATTCTATTGTATAATTCCTTGATCATATACATAGACTTCATTAGAATACATATATCTTTTTTTTCCCTCTTTGTTGGTTTTTTATTCTTGGACAGGCTTACTATTATGCAAACCCAACAAGGAAGAAACTAGCGAGGATCAAGGATCGTTTAAAAGGTATGTCACTTGTACTTCATTAAACTAGTTCATATGATAATGAAGTTTAAGGCGAAGTGTGCATTTTGTTCTATTTTGTTCTAGTTTCCTGTGGGATCTAGGGAGATCTATTTGTGTCCACACTTATCGATTAATCTAATAACAAAATGGGTGCCTTCGCTGGGGATACGACTTTATTTTGGTTTTTTCCTCTTATTTTCTTTTAGCCTGCCTTCTTTTGGTTAAATTCATTATGTGAGTCTGTGGGTGATCCATCTAGACTCCCTAGGTCTGAAAGTTCAGTAAGAATTTTTGTTTTTCCTTCCATTTTCCTTTAGTTACAGAGATCGTCGCAATGTACTATATAGATAGACCATGACGATCCTCTAAAAATGCACTCTATTGGTGCAGACCAGTGTGACGACGTCACACTGTACCCTATTGGCAGAATGCGATGACCCTAGATCGTCGCATTGTGCTCCACTGTAGCCCACGACGATTCCTGTAGGAATTGTTGGAGGTAGCCAATTTTTCTTTTTCCACCTAGTTTTTCCTCAATTGCCTGGGATGAACTTATGATACCATTGATTGATTGATTTACAAGTTTTAAGCTTGCATTGTTTGGTTTTCATAAATTGGAAGTTTTTCTTTGTAAATTTTGCAAGTTTTGCTTTTGATTCTTGTCACAAGGGTAAAATATCTAGATCTCGGTCATGAGTGCTTGTTTGTCCAAGAGTCCTGGATTTATTTGGAGTTTTGGATTTTGTTTACTTTCTGGATTGTTCATTGATTGAGAAACAGTTTTGTTTTTAGTTGACAAAAGGATTTCCTATCATTTCATTTTTGTCTACATTATAGTTTTGATTTGGGAATCGTGTTGAGAGTGTGTTAATTTTCTTCAGTTACGTTTTATTTTCTTCATTACGTCTCTGATATGATTTGAGAAAGAAAGAACTGAAGTCATTTCTTCTTTTTAGTAATTGCTCACAAGAAAATTATTGCATTCAAAATATTTGTTAAAAGAGAAAATTGGAAAATTTTGTAAATTTTGATTATTTGGAATTTTGTTCATTCAAAAATTGAGAAATTGTGTTTTGTAGCTTTTGTAGTTGAAAGAGATACCTTATCCCTACTGTAATTAGATTTCATCGAATTAAAATATTTCATAATCATCTCTTCTTGCGTTTTATTGGGTCAAGTTCACATACATCATCAGTTTCATTTCCATTTCCCTTTTGAGTAAACAACAGCCTTTAAAAATACAACGTAATTTTAAAATTTATTAGAAACTTTTATTTTCTATAAATTCTCTTCACCAACATTAGCTAGGATAGATATTTGGAATAGTTTGTAATGCACACTCTCCAAAGCATAAAAAAACACAATAGTATCTTGTGATAGGGAGATTTCAAATCCACTTGCTACATTTTGTCCTGGGAAGCCCTTCTAACACAAGGGTAAATAATGAGGTCTCATTAGGACTGAAAAAGTTACTCACCCTGCTTTTTCGGTCTTAGTGTAGAGATTGTGTGTATTATTGGGGGTCACTTGAGAAGAAAATCATGTGGGCACCTTCTCGACTTGATTTCGGGCTAGATACCCTACCTTTGCGCGTGGATCAATTGTCGATTGTTTCCCCAAGAATCATTGTCGTAAGCATATATCTTTAGGGTCTTTACACGAGGTGACTGTGGAGGGGAAGTTCTTCACGGTACCTAGAATCGATGTTGTCGAAACTCACTCGGGCTCCTTGGAGGGTATACCCACGATTATGTGTGGGAGCTTGCACCAGGGTGTAAGTCCGTTAAGAAGGTCGTCAACGTAACTTTTGCACCCGCTTTATCCCATCCCCTTCTTGTCTTGACTTCACAACATTGGATTTCATCACCAACTAGTGACTTTGAAATAAGAAGTTTTGTTTGCATGCTTGATTTCTAGATTTTATTAGTGAGTGTTAGTTGTTTCTCTAGTTGGACATATATTCTTTCGTTCTTTATTTGGTGCGGCCAACATCGGCCCTCGTCGTTCACATAGGATGCCAGGACTAACTTTGAAAGATATGGAAGATTACGTCCCTTTTCTTCCCAATTCACTAGAGGGCTCTCTTGAAGGAGCAGTCAAGAACGAAGTAGCCTCTAAAATTGGAAGTTCTACTCCATTAGAGGAGTCGATACTTCCCGTAAACCTGTTATTGAATCTTAGAGAAGATCCATTTTTTCTTCGGCTAAATTCATTGGGAGAAATTTTTACTGAAGATCATACTCAGACACCTACTAGACCTCACACAGATTCTAGTGTGGACGATCCACCCTTTCAAAGTGAGTCATTTAGAACTCTAATTCATACTGCTGGAATTTTTAATCCTAGCTCTGTCCCTTTTCATTCATTTTGGAGGACTTCTTTGGGACACGATATTTTTGATAGGATAGGAATGATTCCTAATCAACCTATGGAATCACAAATGCATGTGACTTCTATTACCTATACAGTACCTTTAGATCATTTTACTAGCACAACTAGTAACGTTGTCACAGTTTCAGACCAATTATTGATTGGTTCTCATTTGATTCTTCCTCTCCAGATCGCCAACTCTACCATAGTCCCATAAGCTACGAATGTTTCTACTGGGAATGTGGTTATCACTCAAGCTCCTATTGGAACTCCACTCCCTCTTATATCAAATACATCACTTCCCCCTAGGTATAATGCTTTAAATACTTCCATTGCTATTCCTACCCAGAATCCATTTGGAGGGTCTAATATTTGCGTTCCTCCTGGGTATAATGTTGCTAGTCATTTTGTTCCTACACCTATCCAGGTTCTCTCCGAGGGGCCTTACGTTCCTCCTCCACCTTTTCCTGGAGGATCTAATCATCCTGGTCCTAGTATCTCTAATATATTTGGAGGCACCAATCACCTTGTCACTTTTGGTTTTCAGATTCCTATTGGAGGTCAACCTCAAGTTGGGGGGAAACCTAAAATTGGGAAGAAACCTCAAGTTGGAGGTCAAATTCAAGTTGGGGGGCAACCTCAAGTTGAATGCCATAACCCATTTTATGGGGAAAGTATACTCGAATTACAATCTCAACCTTGGAATCTTCCTTTCTAAGGGAATCAATAACCCTTTAGGGGGAAACATCCTCAAGTTAATTCTTTTGTGACCCCTAATCTCGTACAACCATATCTAGGTTCTATGAATCCTACTTGGGGTCAAAATTTTCAGTCTAATGTTCCTTTCCAAGGGAGCATTCCTAATCAACCAACTCTTGTTGGATATTCGACTCAAAATCATCCATAGCCGAATCTTTCAGGACTATCTAACTATCTACAGATTGCTTATGGTCCTACTGGTATACCTATGGGACTACCTCCTCAAAACTATTAGTTTACTCAAGTGAATAGACAATTTCCTTTTCTTTCTACTTTGGATTTACCAGATTTATCTAGGATTTTGAATGATCCTATTTTTCATTCTCCTTATTGGCCCGTCATACCGGATAAATTACCATCTAACATTCCTAAGTTTGACGGTCGATCAGGAGAAGACCCAAATAATCATGTCATAACTTTCCATCTTTGGTGTTCATCCAACTCATTGATGGATGACTCTATAAGATTACAACTTTTCCAATGAACTCCCATGGTTTCGAAAGACAAATGGTATATTGAGTTACCACGAGGATTATTTAATGACTTCAACACCCTAGTCATGGATTTCTTAACACATTACCAGTTGCCTATTTGATATGAGACAAGAACTGAAATTTTGAGTTCATTTAAATAATCCTCTTCCACTCATATTTCCGATCATATCCATGAGTGGAGGAGGAGAAGACGCTTAATCAAAGTTCCCCTTCCTGATCAACTATTGGCTGAGTGGTTTACCAAATCACTCATTGGTCCTATAGCCCATGATGTTGTTAGGGACCTAACCCCTCACATAGGTAGAACAATGTATTCTGATGTAATAAAGGTCAATATTAATAAGGCCTTGCAATAAAGTAGAATAATTTGAATGTAAGGAGACCTAACATAAGCTTTCGCTTCTAGAACGATCTTCCTCTAGATGGCTCTATTGATCAACATATTTAGTATAAATAGGAGTCGAGGGTATGAGAACCCTAGCTTGGATATTATTGTAATAGAGCTTTGCTCGTCTGGAGGTTTCCACCTTGAAGAGGCCTATGAACATTGCTCTCAATAATCGAAGTGTTATTTTCGGTGTTATTCTGTTATCATTTTAGTATTATTGTGATCTTATTCTGGTTATATTGTTGTTCATCTTCCATTTCTAGCATTTTATTTCTGTTCTGCATACTTTTTATATCTGGAATATTATAAGTGGTATCAGAGAAATTTTCGTGGCAGAAAATTGTGGGTTAAATTTTTTTCAACGTAGAGACGTATTCAGGCGTATTTAACCCATAGAGATATGTCGTTACACACATAAACCCATTGTTGAGGGATTCATACATGCAGGAAATACAGGTGGTTCTTAAGAGAACATCTGTTGGTAACCCTTGTAACCCCCATTGGTACCCCTTCGAGTGGTAGTGCATCAGACAAAACTTGTGTATGGATCGGCCTAGATTTTCTGAAGCCCTCTTTAGATAAACCGATCGGTCACCTGACTACTATAGTTTCATTGAGAACAGCAGTCGGGAAGATACTCTCAAGTACCTAGGTAGTTGAGTAGTACGGCTAAGGGCACGGTCTAGACTCCTTAGTTAGTGCCCTGAGATATTGGACCAAGTACTACTATTGTACCTTGCACATATATCAAAGAGTTATAGCATAGGGAAAACCCTTGTCTGTAGAACCCTTGAATGCCACAAAAAAAAAAATTAAAATTAAAACAGACAAGATCTATTGCCGTGCAACTATGTTTGGGTTGCCAAATCACTACAAATTTCTTCCTGGTTAATCATTTGGGAATTTCATCACTACAGTATTCTTCAGACCGGAGTATAACTCCGCAAATGTAAAAAATAAAAAATAAATAAATAAAGTATGGAAATTTTTGCACCATTATTTGAGACTTATTCCATTGGATGTATCTCTTCGCCCTTATCACATTCATACATATCATTTTTCAGAAGAAAAAAATGTGTCCCCACCTGCCCCATTTCGGTTCCCTCATCATCACGGCCCATACCCATAGCCAAGACTTGGAAGCTTGCCTCAACACCTTGCAATCTAATTTCACAAAGACCCAACAAGAAGTGAAATATCTTAGTGCCAATGTTGTCGCCATCAATACAACCATGCAGTCCTCCATCATCGCCTCAATCGAGGAACTCAAACAAGATATGACTACCCATCTTGAATTTGTTGTTTCGATGATCTGCACCAAGCTACAGATACCTGCAAATAACCCTTTATCTGACCCACCTCCACATACTGAAGCTAAAACTTCCTCTCATTCCCATAATTTTCATCCCCATCACTTTCAGCATGACCTACGCCTTATGTGGGTGGATSTGACCAAATTTGATGGCTCAAATCCCACTGGTTGGGTAACCCAAATGGAACATTATTTCTCTTTATATGGAATTACAAATTACTTGGCCAAACTCCGATACGTTGTTCTCCATCTAGATCAAGAACATTGGCAATGGTGGAAATGGAGAAAAACTTCTCATCAAGGGTATATTTATTGGACACACTTTGTGGCAGAGATTTATGAATTCTTTGACACTGACACCAACCATTTAGGATGTTTGAAAAATTTGAAACAATCCAGAACAGTGGAAGACTTTATAGTTTCTTTTGAGCGCCTGGCTTTTCAGACAGAGGGAATGTATGATGCCTTTTTCCAAGAATGTTTTATCAATGGCCTCAAGGATGAGATTCATGCCCATGTCCTCATGGATCAGCCTCAGAGTTGGGTGGAAGATACTAAAAGAGATAAAGAAGAACAACAAGTTGTATCTTCTCAAAACCGAAAACCCTCCTTTATTCCTCGCACTAAACCAGTAAATCACACTACTCCCTCTACTCCACTAAAGATCCAAAAACTGACCACAGCTGAAATGGTTGAACGCCAACTCAAAGGCCTTTGTTATAATTGTGATGACAAATATTTTTCAGGCCACAAGTGTAAGGAACAAAATATTTTTATGGCCATATCGGAGGATGTTTAGGAAGAGGATGTTGAAATTCCCCTTGTCTCTGAGTCACCTGAAATCATGGACAAAACCCCTCCCTCAGACACTCCCGAAGTAGAACCGATCATTTCCCTAAATGCTCTCATTGGTTTCTCTGCTCCCCAAACCCTCAAGATAATTGGTTACATCAAGCATAGGAAGGTCATCATTCTGGTTGATAGTGGCAACACCCATAATTTTATTCATCGTCGTATTGCCCAAGAAACTCATTGTTATATCCACCCAGTCAATAATTTCCAAATCATGATTGCCAATGGTGGCTCCATGAAATGTGGAGGTCATTGTGAAAATGTGTGTCTCCAAATTGGTGACTACCACCTGAAATATCATATGTTTGCTATCGACATGGGTGGTTGTGACATTGTGTTGGGTGTAGACTGGCTAAGGACTTTGGGTCCCATTCTCATGGATTTCAAGGAATTAACCATACAATTCGACTAGGAGGGTCAAAAATATAATTTCCAAGGCATCATTGTCAGTTCATCAAAGATCATTAGTTCCCATTACATGGAAAAGCTGCTCAAAAAGGTAATTCAGGCGTTATTACCCAAATCCATGCCATACAGGCAACTGAGACACCATCTGTGATGCAAGACATCCAATCCATCCTCTTTAAACATCAAGTGGTATTTTCCACTCCCCAGGGACTCCTGCCTTCCCACAATGTTCATGATCATCCCATCCCCCTTATCCCAGGAATCCTCCCTCCCAATATTCGTCCCTATCGTCACCCCTTTTCCCAAAAAATTGAAATTGAGAAAATGGTTCAACAATTTCTTAACGCAAGTGTTATCCACCCTAGTACGATCCCCTAATCTTCTCCTGTGGTCATGGTCCTGAAGAAAGAAGTTTCTTGGCGCATGTGTCCTAACATACGTGCCCTCATCAAACTCACCATTAAAGATAAATTTCCCATTCATGTCATTGATGACCTCTTGGATGAATTGAGTGGTGCCCAGTTCTTTACTAAACTTGATCTTCGTTCTGGCTACCACCAAATCCATATGAAAGAGGCAGACATTCCTAAGATTTCTTTTAGAACTCATGAGGGCCACTATGAGTTTTTGGTCATGCCCTTTTTCTTGTGTAATGCCCCCTCCACCTTCCAAAGACTCATGAATCATATCTTTCGCCATTTTCTCTGTCATTTTGCCTTATTTTTCTTTGATGATATCGTCATTTATAGAAAAACCTAGACAAATCATCTTTCTCATGTGGACTACGTTATCCATCTACTCTCTCAGCACCAACTTTTCTTGAAACAATCTAAATGTGATTTTGGCACCTCAGAAGTCGAGTACTTGGGTCATCTTGTTGGAAAGAACGACGTCAGGGTGGATCCTAAAAATATTGAAGTTATGCAATATTGGCCTCACCCAAAGACTCTCAAAAGCTTGTGAGGATTTCTGGACTTAACAGGTTATTATCGCAAGTTTGTTAAGAATTATGGAAAGATTGTGGCACCTCTCACCACACTTCTTAAAAATGATTATTTCACTTGGACTCCAACAGCTGCTCAGGATTTTCAAGCCTTGAAGATGGCCATGTGCACCACTCCAGTCCTAACCCTTCCTGATTTCACAAAGACCTTTGTCCTGGAATGTGATGCTTTAGGGAAAGGTATTGGCACTGCCCTTATGCAAGAGGTTCGGCCTTTGGCATTTACCAGCAAGCAATTGTCTGAATGAAATTTGGGCAAATGAATCTATGAAAAGGAAATGTTGGCTATTTTGCATGTCTTTGATTTGTGGCACCCTTATCAATTAGGGCAACACTTCCAAATTAAGACAGATCATCAAAGACTTAATTATTTTCTGGAACAATGCATTTCCTCCCCAAAGAAACAAAAATGGGTGACTGAGCTCTTTGGATATGATTATAAGATCATTTACAAGAAAGGAAAAGACAATGTGGTTGTGGATGCACTTTCCCGAAAATATGAAGATGAAGGCTCCCTTTTTTCTCTCTCCTTCATTGTACCAAATTATCTCCAAGCCACTCACCAGGAATGGCTACATGATCCCAAAATTTCACATCCGATACAACAATTGCAGTCCAATTATCCAGTTTCCCAGGGTACTCTTGGCTCCATGATGAGCTTCTATACAAAGGTCATTTGTATTTAAGTAAACAGTCAAAACTTAAATCCACGGTGCTTTTTGAGCTTCATGATACACCCATAGCTGGGCACTCTAGGTTTACCAAAACCTATGACAGGGTCAAACGTTCTTTTTTCTAGAATGGTATGAAACAATACATTCGTAATTTTGTGGTCGAATGTGATGTGTGTCAACGCAAAAAGGGAGAAACATTCAAATCTCCTGGCACACTATAACCGCTTCCAATTCCACCTACTATTTGGAGGGATATCTCTATGGATTTTATTACAGGCTTACCTAAATCGGGCAATAAATTAGTCATCATGGTGGTAGTTGATCTCCTTTCCAATTATTCTCGTTTTTGTTGTCTTCAACAGCCATTTACAGCATCCACAGTGGCTCAAATTTTCATGGAGCAGGTCTTCAAGCTTCATGGCATGTCGCATTCTATTGTTTCTGATCGTGACCCAACTTTCACCAGCAATTTTTGGCAATAACTATTCAAGCTAAAAGGCACCCAATTGCATCTCATCACATCTTATCATCCCCAGATTGATGGTCAAACTGAAGTTGTCAACAAGTATTTGGAAACATATTTGACATGTTTTTCATCAGAAAAGAAAAATCAGTGGGCTCAATGGTTACCCCTAGCTGAATGGTGGTACAACACTTCATACCATATAGCTACCCGCATGATTCCTTTTGAAGCGGTATATGGACAAAAGCCACAGTCAGTTCTCTCATATTTACTAGGTGTCTCAAAGGTCTAGGCAGTTGACCAAATGCTTACAATTCGAGAGGCTATTCTTTGTACCCTCAACGATAATTTGGTCATGTCCCATAATCACATGAAGAAACAAGTAGATCAAGGTTGCTCTGAACGTCATTTTTCATAAGGGGATCAGGTGTTTCTTCAACTACAACCTTACAAGAAAACTTCCCTCAAGGTTGACCATTGTCATAAGTTGGTGCCCAAATTTATGGTCCTTATACAATTCTCAAGTGTGTGGGACAGGTGGCCTATCGGTTAGCTTTGTCCAGACATTCTAAGATATATCCTTTTTTTCATGTTTCATGCTTGAAGAAGGTGATCAGAACTAAGTTCCAAACTCAAACCAACCTTCCCGAGTTGAAAAAAGAAGGCTCCATTTGTCTACAACCACAAGAATTTTTGGACCAGCGTGAGCGTCACCTATGTCATCAAACCATCAAGGAAGTGTTAGTCCAGTGGAAAGATACAACTCCAGTAGATGCCACTTGGGAACCAGCTACCATTCTGCAGCAATTTCCACATCTCAAGCCTTGAGGACAAGGTTGTTTTTAAGGGGGAGGAAATGTTAGGGACCTAACTCCTCACATAAGTAGAACAATGTATTCCAATGTAATAAAGGTCAATATTAATAAGGCCTTGCAATAAAGTAGAATAAGTCGAATGTAAGAAGACCTAATAGAAGTTTCCACTTCTAGAAGGATCTTCCTCTAGATGGTTCTATTGATAGACATATTTAGTATAAATAGGAGTCGAGGGTATGAGAACCATAGCTTGGATATTATTGTAATAGAGCTCTGCTCGATTGGAGGTTTCCCCCTTGAAGAGGCCTATGAACATTTCTCCCAGTAATCAAAGTGCTATTTCTGGTGTTATTTTGTTATCATTTCAGTATTATTGTGGTGTTATTATGGCTATATTGTTGTTCATCTTCCATTTCTAGCATTTTATTTCTATTTTTCATACTTTTTATATTTGGAATATTACAGATGTTTCCATGGGCAGTTTCATCACTGAAGAGAAGGCGATTAGTCATTCTCAATATCTGGATCTTGTTTATTCACAGATGGGCACGCTCAATGACTTGATCCATGATGATCCTCGTCCATCCACAAATCCTACCCCAACACATCCAGTGGCTTCTCATGTTGTTGATGGTGTGATTGGCACTTTCCATGTTGAGACGCATTCTACACAATCTAGTCATGTCAATCCCAAGTCTACTACTTCTAATATATATAATACTCCTACCCCTTCCCTCGGTAAAACTTCTGAAGTTAATTTGGTTCAATCTACACCTACCAGTAAAAATCAAAATAAAAAGAAAGGAAAGGGTAATAATAAGGAGGACAAAAATAATAATCAACAATCCGAGAAATCCAAAACAAAACCTGTTGATGAAAAAGATAAGTGTAAACCTCATTATCCTTTCATTATCTGTGGCGATGATCATTATACGAAATATTTTCCACGATGTGATGAGGTCACTAAGTTCCTAAAAGGGACTGGGAAACCTCCTACACCCATCATCCTGTCACAACCTTTTCCTTCTCAGTAGCAGGCCCACTTGGTGATGATTTACCACCTTCGTTGGTTCAACCTCCTCCCCCAACTTCACCTCCAAACGTTCCTCTTCATCTTGAAAGATCGGGCCTAGATACAGTGCTTCGTCCTCCCCCCAAATGCGTTGTTCGAAAGTCTTCATTTAATCCTCATGCACGTACTACCCAAAACTACAGTATTGTAGAAGACCTTGCGCAAGCACCCTCTGCGATGTTAGCTCTCGAAGTCCTTTAAAATTGTCCTACTCAATGGAAGGAACTGTTAAAGGATATTGGTGGAATTGATCCTACCGATACCAATTTGATAATATTTGACTTGGAAGATCATATTCCAAGACTTCCTCCTCAATTAGTGTTTCAAATCCAAGATTTTGTGGAAAATAAGAATATTCGTCGAACCATAATTGATGAAGGAGCCTCAACTTGCGTTATGTTCATTACTTGTTGGAAAGATATTGGCTCTCCTACCCTTACCGAGTCGTACAATACTATTAAGGCCTTCAATGGTATAGGGTTTGAACCATACATTGTTCTTCCTTCATTGTCTATTACGTTAGAAGGTAAGGCAGTTAATGTCAAGGTCGAGGTCTTTGATGCACCTCTTTATTACAACCTTCTACTTGGTCGTAGCTGGATTGATTCCATGTGCGCAGTTGTGTCTACCCTTTTTTGTGTGTTACGTTTCCCACACTAAGGAAAGGTCATTACTTTCGATCAACTAGCTTTCTTTAATTTTGATTCACATACTAGAAACGTGCCTTTTATCTCAAAAACACCCCCCAATTATGAGAATGTCGGTGTGGGTCTTTTAAAAGATTCAACCTTGATGGGTACATTTCCTATTCCACCACCCAATATTCCTCCTCCTTTTGTCACCTCAATTAACATGATATAAACCTCTATTTGTGCAACCGCTGAGTCTTATGACCCATGGATAGTACCTAGATCTAGTGATTGTCTTTGTTATGGTGATCGAATGCCTTTAAGTTTGGTGGAATCGTCTTATCAAGTTATTCAATCGACAACTCCTTCTCCTCCTTCTCTCGATGATACATCTCTTGATCTATTCCACGTGATATTTCCTATTGATGAGATGATCATGACGGTAATGTCTATGGAAGATACTCCATGGGACGATGGACATCATCGTTCTATTCTCTTCCTATAATGAGAGACCATAGAGAGTTACCAACAGATTTCGACTCCGTCGACCATTTTTGTTATTTATTTTGTTCCTGAGTCAACACACGATGTTTTGTATGAAGGGAAATTGAGTAATATTTCACCTACCATTCCTCTTGACATATCGATTAAACCCAAAGTCGTGGAAAATGTTCATATTGATGCCTCGTGTTCTATTGATGAGGCCGGCACTTATAAATCCATTTTCCAATAATTGCATGACGTTTTTGCCTAGAGTTATGAAGAAATGGCTGGTATCGATCGTGATATTGTTGTGCATGAGATTAAGACTTACCTGAATGCTAAACCCGTTTGGTAGAGACTTCGCCTAGTACATCCATGTAAATCAGTTGTTATTAAGATTGAAGTTCAAAAACTTCTTAAAGATGGCTTTGTCTATCCTGTGGCTTTGACCGATTGGGTATCCAATCTTGTTCTGGTAAATAAGAAACAAGGCACGATCCATGTTTTCATAGATTATAGGGATGTAAACAAAGTTTGTCCCAAGAAAATTATCCAACCCCTTTCGTTGACCATATCATTGACGATTGTTCTAGGAGTGAAATCTTCTCCTTGATGGATAGTTTATTCGACTATAATCAAATCAATAATTTACTTGTGGACCAACACAAGACTGGTTTTATTTTCCCTTGGGGAACCTTCACATACCAAAAACTACCTTTTGGTCTAAAAAATGTTGGTGCGACTTTTCAGCGTGCTATGTCTTATGTTTTTCATGGCATTAAGCACATTGTACAACCCTATCTAGACAATCTACCGATGCATTATATGCATCGTCAAGATCACCCGGCACATCTATGGGTCATTTTCCTATGCTGACATTATTATTGTATACATTTGAATCCACACAAATGTGTTTTTTGTGTGGAGTCTGGATGACTTCTTGGTTTTATCATGTATATACATGGGATTAGGGTAGACCCCTTGAAGGTTGAGGCTATTCTCAATTTACCTCCTCCTTCCACGCTACACCAACTCCATAGTTTGCAAGGGAAGGTAAAATTTTTACATCGATTCATTCCAAACTACCTTGAATTAACGAAAGTATTTACTCAGCTTCTCAAGAAAGGTTACGATTTTGTATGGGATGACACTGCAAACAAATATTTTGAAGCTTTGAAACTTGCCTTAACCCATACACCATTGTTGTTTCCACCTGATTATAGTCGAGATTATTTCATGTACTTAGTTGGCTTAGACTCTACCATTGCTATGGTTTTAGTCCAAGAGGATGATTCACACGATGAACATGTTATATACTATTTGAGTTGAAGTCTCATGACCACCGAAACCAAATATTTACATGTGGAGAAACTGGCCTTGGCAGCTTTTCAAGTTGTTCAACGTTTTCATCACTACATCCTATTATGCAGAACCACAGTCATTTTTTATTGCAACCACATGCAACATATCCTTACTCGACAATTTCTGGGGGGGGAGTACTCTAAATGGATAGTTATTCTCCAAGAGTTTTATTTGGATTTTAAACATGCCAAGTCAAAGAAGTCTTTGGTTTTTGTCGAATTGATATGTGACCTTCCCTCTACTGAGACATAAACTATGGTAGAGGATTCCTTACATGAAGAATCCCTCTTTCTGATCAGTTATGATGACATATGGTACGAAAATATTATCATATATCTCCAGACCCAAACTTTTTGGCCTGATATTTCTAGTACATATAGTCGTCGTATCAGGTATCAATCCCATCAATACATTATCCTTGGTGATACCCTTTACCGTCGTGGTATTAATTCCATATTTCGATGATGTATCACCTACAATGAATTTGAGAAAGCTTTGAATGACTGTCATTTTGGAGCATGTGGCGGTCATATATCTAGGTATGCCACTGCCCAAAATATCTTACGAGATGGTTATTTCTGGCCTTCATTGTTTAAGGATTGCATTACTGTTGTCCATAAATTCCATGCTTGTCAAACTTACAACAACAAAATCCGATATCATCCTGCTCCTCTTCACCCTGTATTTTTATTTGGTCCATTTGCTAAATGGGGTATTGACTTCATGACATGTAACCCTCACTTAGTCGAGGGGCATGGATACATTATTGTAGCTATGGATTATTTCACTAAATGGATAGAGGCGATGCCTACATTTGATAATACCGGGAAAACTGTAGCATTGTTCATATTTAATCATATCATTACTATATTTGGTGTCCCTCAAGCCATCGTTATTGATCACAATAGTAATTTTCGCAACTTCATGATGTCTGCATTTATTGAGAAGTTGGGTCTTCGACATGAAAACTCAACCCCCTATTATCCACAGGCCAATGGCCAGGTTGAAGAAATCAACAAAGTTCTCACTACTATGCTTCGACGGATGGTAGGAATTCATAAGTCAAATTGGCACACGATGTTGTTCTCAGCATTGTGGGCCTATCGGGCATCTGTTAAGTCTACCATGAGATTCACACCTTTCTAGTTAGTATATGGTACCGAAGCAATTTTGTCGATTGAATGTGAAATCCCATGTTTGAAACTAGTTGTTGAACTTCTCCCTAACACCTCAGCTAAGGAGGAACATCTTTTGTATTTGCTAAAATTAGATGAAACCCATCATGATGTTGCCTTAGTTATTGAAACTCAGAAAAAGCGTGTCAAAGATCAATATGACAAGCATGTCAAACCACGTGTTTTTTCAGAAGGTGATCTAATTCTTCTTTACGAGCAAGATCATGATTTGCTAGGGGTCGGTAAATTCGAGCTCATGTGGCGAGGCCCTTATATTATGAAATGAGTGTTGGAGAAAGGGGCTTATGATCTGCTAGATTATGATGGAATCCATTTGAGTGAACTCGGGAATGGGATTTACTTGAATAAGTACTATGCTTAAATCATCTTTGCATGAGTGTTGTGTATTTTTATGTATCATACTCTTATGTGATTTTTTCATTTTTGGTTCCACCTTTCGGTTGCTTACCTTGCATCGTGCTTGGTTTCCAAATGTTGGTGTCTTCACTACCCTACATTGGCTTCATTGATGGAACTAGTCATAGTACTCAAAACTTAGCATCTACTGCTTGGAAAATCTATGCAACTATGAATGAATTGATCAGTCTACATGGTGTTTGCCTTTGTCCTGCAGCTAAAAATATCGCGTAATACAGTGCAGTTATCGAGTTGTTAACTGACATTGTTTCACTTGGAATCTGTCATCTTATTGTACGACTTGATTCACAATTAGTAGTACTACATTTGCATAAATTTTATTCTATCTGAAGTCCTACTTTGTTAAGGGTATATTTACGAATTCGTCTCTTGGAACGTCATTTTGATTACATTGAATATCAACACATTCCTAGATGTCTAAATACATTGACAGATGCATTGGCTAATTATGTGTTAGACAGACATTTGAGAAATTTATAAAATCCAATCACACTTTGTACATAAAAGAAAGTAAGATGATAGGAGACTTATATTCATAAAGATAAAAGTTTACAAAAAGTGTTTTTGTCTGAAGACCAAAATATCAAAAATATGAATCTCATAGCTTCATGTAAAAAAGCATCAAGGATGTTGCTCTCTATAACAAGCGACTTCACGTGCTAATCTATGGAGCATTTGATCGATGGATGCATATATGCCCACTGTGTGGCATTGATAATTCTTAGGGAGCTCATCCACTATGGCATCAGGGACATGCATGGTCAGCCCCTCCAGGTTATTTTCTATAACCTCTAGATCTGTAGTAGTTACACTTGCTACAACACCTCTCTCCCCTCGCCTCTAGATCAGGGATGAACCCGGAGGACGATAAGGTCCCACATCTGCATTGATGAGAGTACACGATTAGTCATCGGATAAATAACACAAAAAATATTTTATATCATTAAAAACAACAAAAACATTATATAAAAAAAAAAAATCATTCTTACGTATGTCCCCCCACTGGGAACCTTCGGGAAGAGCTAGATCCAGATCTCCATGGAAATCTACCCCGAAATACGCATAATCTTCTACCATGAGCAGTTGATTCCTCATCCATTGGAAGAAGACATCATCATACCTGATGATGGGACCACCTCCATTTTGAGACATGAGATCTACCCACCTCTTCATCATCGGATCCTATAGAGAAAGTATACCCCACTCCACCTATAGGCACAGGACAGGGACCCTCTCCAGGAAGAAGGATACCAAAATAGACCCATATCCAAAAACATTTAACCCACCACTTCGGCACTTGGTAAGTTGTTTCTTCATGCTTTTTATAACCCCTTCGCACCAATTGAAGACTCTAGGCTCCATGCATTCCAATGCATATTGAAAATGGCTTTGCAAATCCATGTGGGGAGCTGTACTCCATACCATGTGAGTAATAGTATAGAGGATAGTCCATAAAGGAAAATATCATACATCCTTGATAACTACCTTATCACTATGTTTCTCAGTACCTGGCATACAGTGATGACGGACGTAGTAGTTCATAGGCTCACCTCCGCCCCTGTTGCCTGTAAGTGACACCCATGAAACACGGTGAGATAGTCCTATCAGGAAATATATATCCTTGATATCTATGGTGAGTGTGTGGACACCCATGTGAAATGACTACTCATTCACATCCCACATGTGAACCAAGTATTCTAGTAGTCTCAATTGGGCTCTCATGCCTTGAATCCTAAAGAATTTTAGTAACCCACACTGTCGGAGAGCCATAATTGTTCCCAGGTCATTCTCAATGAAGTAATATTATTCTCCATTCTCTCGTTCGTGCCACTCCAACATCTTAACTGAGGAAATCCTGCCAAGGAACCATAAGATGAGATTAGAAACATAAATTTATTTCTTGGGGGTTTTTCCTAGTTGGGTTCATATTTTTAAATTTTGGGTTGTGGTCTTCACGGGCCTATGCATTCGCACAGTGCGACGTCATCACACCCTACCTATAAGGTCACCTGCGAAAGTCCTAGATCATCGCAATTCCTGATATAGGGCACATGTGATGACCTCAACGTGCGGGTAACCCCTAAAAATTGACCCAAAAACATAAATTTAACCAATGAAAATCAATTTTGAAACCATGAAAAGATGAAGGAGAAGGAGATTACCTCTTTTGTGGAGATGATTCATGAAATGATCTATCATGTGCTCTGCAATCAACAGTTGAAAATCGGGGTGAAAAAGGGATTTGGAGCAATATTTGGGTAAAGTTACAAATGAAATGGTAAAATGTGGTTTTTTACCTATTTTATTGACTTTTATCACTTTTCATTTGCAAATTATATTATTTTTATGCTTTATCCAAACCCTAAAGTCTTAACAAATTTACAAGTGATTTATTTTTGCAGATTGAAAAGTATAGAGATGAGACATTGGAATAAGGGTCTACCCCTTTTTGGTTTGTTTTTTTATATTTGTCGCATGTACAAATCCTTTTAGGGTTTTTCAGGAAAAACTCAGAGTAGAGTCTTAATTCTTTCTCACACTTGTGAAACCATGAGAATGTAATCGAGTAGTCTTTTTGTCATTGTTTCAAACTCATATTGGAAAACACGAAAAATGAAAACAATAGAGTATCCTTTAAGCTCTTTTCACACTTCTTAAAAATGAAAATATTGTCGAGTGACCTTGTTCTTTTCATGCTCGTAAAAGTATTTGAAGAAAACATCTGATGAGTGGTAGGTTATCACTTTTTCGGTCTTGTCGGATTAATTTATGAAAAAGGACCTGATGGATTTCTCTTTAAGTGTTTTTCAGACTCTCTAAAATTAAAAACCCCTGAGTTTTCTCTCTTTGGACTCATTAAACAAACATCGAAAAACCCATATGGGATCGAACCACTCCTTCTTAGGGTTCATTAAACATACTCT
>JZKD02S1390392.1:61756-87852 GCA_000966675.3 Picea glauca
TGTTGATATAATCAAGAATTATATCAAGTTTAAAGACAATAGGAAGGAATGTCAATATCTTCCACAAAAAGACAGAATCTTGAAGACTCTCCCATCAATATGGAATCACACAATTAGGTATCAAAACTCTTTATTTGGCTATTGTTACTCTTGCAATGGTTTTGGTCATAAAGCAATAGATTGCAGAAAAAATTTAAGAGATGGTTATATGAGGAACAACAAAAAATATACGCATGGATTCTCAAGGAGGAATTACAATTCATTTCCCCCCCTTGTTAAACTATAGAATCATATGTTATAACTACAATAATTTTGGGCATATAGAAAAATTATGCAGAAGTGATTTCATAAGATATTAGAAAGATGAAGTCTCGAAAATCATGAAAATAAATTAGGAACAAAGGGAACAAAATGAATAAAAATACATTTCCATTCAAGTTGCACTTTGAGAAAAAAAGAATAAGGACAAGTGGGTCACTAACAGTGGATGATTTAGTCACATGATAGGAGACAGAACAAAGTTTATCACCCTAAAGAAGAATGAAGGTAATGCCACATTTGGAGACAATGGTGTTGGAATACTGAGGGGGGGCCGGGGGGTGAATAAATATGAGCACAATCATTACTTTTAATCACAATAAAAAACCTCCAATAGCATTCAATATATAATCAACATCATAATTCAATGCATAAACACAATATACCATAATTTTACGTGGAAACTCAATGTGGGAGAAAACCACAGAATGATTTTCTTATTTATCAAAGAGTGCATTCATTGGAAGAAATGACTTCCTATTTCTCCAGCTACAATTAGAAGGAGGCTCCAACCCCATATTTACAGGCTACAACCTGAAGGAATATCCAACTCCCTAATTTACCGGCTCCAACCAGAAAGAGGCTACAACCCCCTTTCCTTTCCCTATCCAACCGCCCTAAAATATAAATGTAGACCAATATGTCACTACCTCTGTCGTTGTCATTGAGAACTTGTTGTTGTTGTTGTTTCTTATAATTACGTTGTTTCTACTGATTTCAATATCTCATCAATACTGCAACCACACATACCTCATACCAAGATCCACAAGAGAGTTCTCTAAATCAAATGCTTATGAATCACTAAGACATATATGTTCCTGATTTCTTCAGAATACACACCCTAACACACAGGAAGACATACCTTCAACCTGTAGTTGAATTGAGTTTTAGATCCTTGATCTTCAACAAACTTTCTTCATGGGTCCATGCTTTTCCCCATCATAGCCTGCATATGTTCGTGCTTTTCCTCACTACATCCCGTAGATGTCCACATTTTTCCTCCTGAAACCCACAGATTTACCCAAAGAACCTGGATCTCTAACTTTTCCTCTGTACACTCGACTCTTGCAAACTTATTCCTTCACTGGACTTCGTTGAATTCCTCTCACTACCTAAGATATGATAATTATTATTCACATAAGTGATCTTCAATTGACTCTTCTATGTGTTTTAATGAGGATATCATGCTGACATACAACTAACATGAAACTTGTTAATGTTTTTTTACAATTACTTTAACATGCAACTGACATGTAGATTGTTAACTTTTGTTTACAACTCTTTCACCTTGACATGTGACTTGTTAACTTCATGTTCAATGGTTTACATCAATGACAACCAATCTTTCAACAATTCAATGACAACCAATATTTCAAAAACTAATCTTTCAATAATCAATCTTTCAATAATTAATGTTTCAACAAATGGCAGTTCAAAGATAGTTGGAAAAGGCACTCTTAGTCTTGACAATGGAAGAGATAAGTTTGAAAAGGTCATGTGCGTTGAAAAATTGAAACTTAATATTCTCATTGTAAGCCATATGTGTGATCAAGGACATAATCTTACTTCTAACTCCCAAGAATGTGAGATCAGAAAAGAAAATTCAGGAAAGATGGTTGAAAAAGGTATCATAACTCCAAACAATGTACATATTTTTTATGAAATCAATGGATAAAATTCTTTATGGGGAAAATAGATGAAATTTGGTTGTGGCATAAAAGAATGAGCCGTATTAAATTTGACAAAGTAAAAATCAATATCAATCATGCAGTAAGAGATATGCCAAAGATCACAAAACCTTCAAACATATCTTGTAAGAAGTGCCAGCATGGAAAAAAATCAAGGGTGAGCTTCAAGACAAAGGAATATGCAATATCAAAGCCATTGGGACTTGTTCATATAGATCTCTATGGACCAACAAGAACAAAAATATTGCAAGGAGAAAGCTACTTTATGTTACTCATTGTTAATTATATAAGAATGATTTGGGTTAGGTTTCTCAAAAATAAATCTGAGGAATTTGAAAATTTTAAATCATTCAAAGCTTTAGTTGAGAATGAGACAGATCTGAAAATCAAATGCTTAAGTTCAAATAATGGAGGTGAATTCAAATCCATGAGTTTGAATAATTATGTGAAACACATGGGATAAGAAGACAGTATGCAACTACAAGAACCCCTCAACAAAATGGAGTAGTTGAAACGAAAAATAGACATGTACAAGAGATTGTTATAACAATGTTAAATGAAGCAGGATTATCAGACAATTTTTGGAGAGAAGTAGTTTATATTTTTGTTTACATTCTAAACAGAGGGAAATTATGAGTCAACATTGAAAAGACACCCTATGAATTATGGAAAGGTTGACCAATATCTTTCAAACACGTTATAATATTTGGAAGCAAGTGTTACATTAAACGTGATGATGAGAATCTAGGAAAATTTTACTCAAGAACAGATGAAGGAATTTTTCTTGGTTATTCCTCAAGAAGCAAAGCCTATAGATGTTACAACGAAAGACTGCAAAAGATTGTTGAGAGTATAAATGTCAGAGTAGATGAATAAATACCACACAGGAACCAACTTGAAGAAGAAGAAGAAATGGATTACAACAAAGAGAAAGAAGAAGAATATGAAGAAGAAAAACAATAAAATGAAGAAGAAGAATAAATAGAACGTCAAGATGCACAAACACCATCAAGGTTTGTGCTGAAAAATCATCCAAAAAACTTAATTCTTGGTGATAAACATGTTGGGACTCAGACAAGGAGAAAATTGGAAAGCATTTTTTAACAAATGAATCTTTATTTTTTGTCCAAAATAGAGTCGAAATGATTTGTAGAAGCCAATAATGATAAACATTGGATAAATGCAATGGAAGAAGAGTTAAATAAAATTGAGAAAAAAGCAGACATGGGAACCTGTCCCAAGACCCAAAGATAAAATGTGATTGGTAGAAAGTGGGTATTTAGGAATAAGACAAATGAATATGGAAAAGTAGTAATAACTAAAGTAATATTAGTCTGTAAAGGTTATTCTCAAGTAGAAGGTATTGAATTTGAAGAAACCTTTGCTCTTGTTGCAAGACTAGATGTCATTAGAATGTTTTTGGCATTTGCAAGTTTCAAAAATTTTAAGGTGTATCAAATGGATCTCAAGTCAACATTCTTGAATGGATATTTAGAGGAAGAAGTATACATTGAACAACCAGAAGGATTCTTATTGTCAGAAAATGAAGATTATGTTTTCATATTGACGAAAGAATTTTATAGATTAAAGCAAGCTCGAAGAGAATGGTATTCAAGACTTGAAAAGTACTTGTAGAAACAAGGTTTCAAAAGAGGAACAATAGGTAATAATCTATACATAAAAATAAAAAATACAAAGATGTTAATCATTGTATTTTATGTGGATGATATCATTTTTTGGAAGTAATGTTGATAATATGAGCCAAAAGTTTGCAGCAGAAATGAAAAAATAATCTGAGATGTCCATGCTTGGAGAATTGTCATTCTTTTTGGCACTGCAGATTACTCAAACCAACAAAGGAATATTAATTTCTCAGACCAAATATATCAAATAGATTTTGAAGAAGTTTGGAATGGAAGACAATAAACCTATCAGAACACCCATGGTCACTAGCTATCATCTAAGCAAAGAATATGAATCAATGGAAGCAAATCAATCCCTATACATATCAATGATAGGTAGTCTATTGTATGTAATATCTTCAAGACCAGATATTATGCAAGCAATAGGGATAGTCGGAAAATTTCAACTAGCACCAAAGGAAACGCATGTACTGGAAGTAAAAAGAATATTCAGATATCTGAAAGGAATGTTGTAATTTGGTTTATGGTATCCCATAGGAAAATACTTTACTTTGAAATCTTACACAGATGTAGATTGGTCAGGTAGTTTGGATGATAGGAAAATCACCATTGTCGAAGCGCTCTTTCTGGAAAACAGTCTAGTGTCTTGGTTCAGTAAGAAGTAATCATTTATTTCCCTATCCACAGCAAAAGCATAATACATTGCAGAAACATCCTGTTGTACACAAGTGTTATGGATGAAAAAAACACTGAAATATATTTAGGAAGAGCATAATCAACCAATAAAAATATTCTGTAATGATACTATCGCAATAAATATCTCCAAGAATCCTATCATGCATTCGAAGACAAAGAACAATCCAATCAAGTATCATTTCTTAAGGGAGAAAGTCGAAAAACAAAATGTCAATATGGAATATATTGGCACAAGGGAACAAGTTGTTGATATCTTTACAAAACCACTTCCTATAGAAGCATTCAAGTATCTCAAACAAAAATTGGGGGTGGTCCCTACACCATCCACTCATTGAAGCACTAAAAGAGGAGCATCAACTCAAAGGGAGTTGCAGAAAGGGAAGAAGGGTTATAGTCATAGAGAAGAAAATAAAGAGTACAATGTAAGGGGGGGAATATATATTTTCCATTGATTTCAAAGGGGGATATTATAGAGACAGAGGGATATTTGCATAAATAAATACCTAACAAGTGTCAAAAAGTATTAATATGATTAAGTGTTTCCATCAATGACAAAGGGTGAGTTTTTTGGAAATTGTGTTGTCATTGATGTCAAAGGACATCATCGATATCATAGGAAGGGGGAGACAATGAATGCCTCTATGATTGAATGACAAGTCCAAGGATCAAACTAGAATCACACAATCGAAGAAGTTTCTATACTGCAAATCAAACCAGATAGAGATAATTGAGTATGTACCTATGATACTCCACGTGAATGGAGATGAGAAAAAATGCATATGTAAATAATTACCATGTACCTGTAGGTGTTCTTTGTGCATCTGGATGAATTGATTGAGTGATAACAACCCAAGAAATTTTATAATTTCATAGGAATGAAGAGAAACAATGAGTTGAAGTTGAGCGAAGACATGAACTCTATGGAAAGAAGACTGCAGAAGACGAGTGGGTTGGATGAGACAACCTTGTGGAATATTTTTGTTGCATATTAATCACAGTTTACAAAAGATCGAAGAAATGGAGAAATGGATATATCCCACATTCATTGGGAAATTGTAATCAAAAGGGTTTATAATGAAAAGGTGTTATCACTTAGTTTGAATATGAACAACGAGCTATGAAATCCTACACAAAACATTAAGTTTTTTTTAAAGAACGATGGAACCAAAACAAGAAAAATCATGATCATTCATCTTATGAGATAAACGGTTAGATGAAATAAGGGGGCCCAACTCTTGATTTTCTAGCTCAACCACGACAACGCCACATCAGAAGGAGTCCACATCAGTGCTATAATAGAAAACTTTACAAAATCCACGTAGAGTACCATGTGTCAGGACATGTATCAATGACACTTCATCCATCACAAAAGAAAATGTCCACAAGGAATCCATGTCATTTGCAACATCAACTCAAAGCTCTCGAAAATGACTAAGTATCGAGATATCATAGATATTATGAACATGACGAAGAACTAGGAATATGAGAGTGTGAACCCGTGGACCCGTGAACCCATAGTAAAATATTAGAAAATAACTAAGTATCAAGACTCACTTGATGTCTCGACAAATGGATAATTATAAATATTGGATCGATCAAACGGATGAAGTCACAACAATCAAGAAAGTTCCATAGACCCACGGACCCACAGTAAAACTTCAAAGAATTGAATAAGTGACAAGAATCGGTTAGACAAAGTCGACAAGAGAAGAATGGAGATGTCTCACGAACTCACAATGAGATCTTGAAAAATAACTAAGTATGGAGAATTGGTCAGATGCAGTGAGACATAGAAAAATGAATAAGTATGGTGGATCGATCAAACGAGCGAGGTAGTGAATACGAATAGAGATGTTGTGAATCTATGATGAGAGTTTAAAAAATGAATAAGTATGGAGAATAGATCGAAAGTCCCAAGAGGTCACCATGTGCCATTAACATGATGGCCCAAAGAGTAAGAGATCTGACAGTCCAAGAGGTCGCCACATGTCACAGATCGAACAACCTAGAAGGTGAGAGATATGATAGCTTGGGAGGTTTCCACATGTCATATATTGGTGAGAGATCCAATGGCTCATGACATATCACAGACTCATGGTGAAATAATTAGAAAACATTTCTAAGTATGGGTGAAAAATGAGTGCGGAAGAATGTGAAGGTGCGTTCTGGAGGCCATGGAAGTATGACAAGATATGACTTAGACCCACAGATAAAGTATTGGAAATGCACCTAAGTATAGGTGCAAAATGAGTGTTGTGGAACTTGAGGGTTTAATTTGGAGGTTGCAAAAGTTTTAAGTGAAGACGAGATATGTCCTAGACTAACGGTTAATCCATCGAGACAGATCGACGGTCAAGATCAATATGAGATATTTGATTGGACGATTATTGTGCATTGTGGTGGCATGGAGTGTTTGGTGGACAAGGAACATGATCAACAGTTAAAATATGATCAAGGTCCAGATTAGACGGTTAATTCATGTCAAGGCTATGTCATTTATTTTGGTTAACAATAAGTAGATCGACAATTGTGATTGAACAGAAGTCCAGATCGAACGACAGTTGCACAGTATGGTTACACGTGGTACTGATATGTTGAAGAGGATTGATGGTTGAGATCAAATAAAGGAGAGATTCAATGGTGACTATTCATGGAGATCACGTTACTTGTTTTGGTGTGTAGAGACCAAATCAACAGTTGAGATCAATCCAAATATCATATATGACGGTGATTGTGCATCAAATTTTATGATATGGTTTGTATGCAGATCATGCATCAAACCAAATGGTTTTGTGTTTGTTTAAAAAGATTATATATAACCTATTTTTTAGGAGAACTAGAGAAGACTCCATGGACATGCATTTGTATGTGGATAGATCCATGGAGGAAGGAAGCATATAAATAATGATGCTCAAATCTAGTTCAAGAGTGAGTGAGGGAGAAGTGATGGAAGAGTGAAGGTAGAATTAAGGGTCGTGGAAGAGAATCTATAAGGCTTGAAGGTTTGAGGATACCTGTAGAATGAAAGGATGATAATGATATCATCCAATTGTGGTTGTGAGGTGCAAGGAGAAAGGAACTTTTAGAAGTATGTATATCAAGAACTATGACAGAAGAGACAGAGAAGCATATTTGTGCAAGTGAAAGCTTGAAGGAAAGAGATAGTCTGGTATTTTAAATGGCTCGAGGAGATTGATGTTTTAGTAAATTGGTATTTACAGATAGGGCTGAGTTGGTGCTCATCTAATGTGATTGGTGTCTCCTGCAGGTTGGTTCCTATGAATATAGTAGTTGTAGGTTAGTGCCTATAGGGAGAACTGATTTGGTGCTTAGTCAAGAGGATTGGTGTCTTCTACAGGTTGGTTCCTACAAACATTATTTCTAATTTGGTTCTCATGAGAGGATATTGGTTTCTCCTGCAGGATGGTTCCTGCAAGCATTGTAAACATAGGTTGGTGCCTACAAGATACTATAAAGAAATTTTTTGTGGTTTTCTCCCATTTGGGTTTCCACGTTAAATTTCTATGTATTGTGGATTATATGTTTGAATGTGCATTTGTCATTAAATGTTTATGATTGGTGAAATAATAAATTTATAAATATTTTAAGAAGAGTAAAAATAGTCCTATATTTATTCACCCCCCTCTCAGTATAAGTAAGTGTGCCAACAAAGGGTACATCTGTGTGATCTTCTGCCTCATTTTTTATGGAGATATTGTTTAAGAAATAAATTTACTATTCAATAACGTGACCAATAATAATTTGGATTTATAGCCATGAAGAAAAAATATAATCATTGTAATGTAGTGGGTAAAATCAAGATAACTAACTCAACAAACTCAAAGAGAAAATCTCAATAAGATCCTAAAAACTAGCAATTAAGTACAGTAATAGATCTAGTTAGAGATATGATCTCTAATACTCCATGAAAATAGGAAACCAAAATGCTTTGTCACATCATACCACGATAAAAATCTCCTGCAATAAAAATAATAATGTGATATACTAAGTACATATGTTAATCCCTATCATTCCTCCCAGCAATAGAAGCATTGGCCTCCAATGCTTTTAGGAGAGAGAGAAAATGTTGTTTCATCCGGTGTTGAGAAATCCAACGAGATTGATGTAGAAGATTACCTTGTTTATAAACAAGGTAAGAAGTGGTGGATCCTTGACAAGTATAGCAAGTCTTATAGTCAAAAAACTTATCTGCATCAAGCAAATCTTGAAAATTAGGAATAATATCTACATGATGACTAGTCAAGATCTTTGTTTCTGATGTTGACCTAGGATATGGTTTGAAAAGATCAACATTGAAAACATCATGAATTCCCAAGAGATCTGGAAGATAAGGTGGAAATCATTCTTATACACTTGTTGGATTATTGAGTATGGGCCATATTGAATGTATTTGATCTTATAGTATGCTTAGTTCTGAAATCAATGTTTGTCCAAATTAAACTACACTTTGTCACCAACTTGGAAATGGTGTGGAACATGATGCTAGTCCATTATTTGTTTATTTTTTTCTTGATCCTTTTGAAGAATATAAATGAATATGGATTGGAAAGACTACAAGTGTTGAAAAAAATATATTCCTTATCTTTTTGAAGATGTTATGTAGCTATAAAAGGAAAATATAAGCGAAACTCATAGGGAGATAAAGGATGAAAACCAAAACAAACCTCAAAGGGAGAGTGACCTGTGGAGTAGTGAATTGTTTTGTTATATGCATGCTCAATGTGGGTAAGATTCAAATCCCACTTAGTTGGAGAAGTGTAATGATAGATGCAAAGAATTTGCACTAATGTATGGTTAACAACTTTAGTTTGATCATTAGTTTGTGGATGAAATGCAATGGAAAACTTAAGAGAAGTTCCTAATATTTTCCAAAGGGAACGCCAAATATGTCCCAAAAAATGTGATTCATGATTGTTGAGTCTCAGTATTGACACCTCTATTACCCTATATTATCTCTGTCTGAGTCAATTTTACCTGTGTTATGAGTATATACTTGACAGTTTCCTCCATAAATACACTTGATGACCTTGTTCATGTGTGTAAGAGGTAACTTATGATTTTAGTTTTCTTGAGTTAAAATGATTAAATGTTTGATTTTGCATGATCCTAATCATTTGACTCTTAAGAAGCATTGATCTAGTACTTCATGGGTGTCCAATCCGGTACCAACACCTACTTTGTGCTAATCCAGTACTCATGGTGTGACTGTGTGTATTCCCGTAATAAACACCTACCTATAGGATTCTGGTACCAGCATTCCGGTACTAGATTTTCACCTTGATTTTCGAGCCAATGCCGATGAATCTCAAAATTTGGGGACATGGATTTTGTCCAAAAATGTGTTTTCATGTGGACTCATGGGCCAGAATATATAGATCGACACATGTGGGCCTCCAGCTAAGCGGTAACGATCCATCCTAAATCTTTGCCAATTTTCCAAAAATTCTAAGATCATGCCCAGATTCGTGGGAACTGCATTTCCTTGATTAGCTAGTGGTTGTAGTCAACCTCCATTGATGGAAAATAGTGTTGATTTGGATTGGATTGTCTAGATCCAAATTTGTAATGTAAAAATCATATAAATTGAGTGATGGCTAAGCCAAAAGGGAGAGGAATTAGTATGTTGCAAATTGGATTTCTGAACAACCTCCTTTTGTAAACATACTTGTTGAAGAATTAATATGAAGTTAAATTCATCAATTCCATGTGTTCTGTAAAGTTTATTGTTCTGTAAGTTTCTTTGAGCTTCCTTGTTGGCACGGCAAGGGCCCAACGATCCAACCAAGGTAAGCTCATTTGTAATTATTCTGTGAATGTAATTCTATTTGTGTGTGAGTAAAACAGTTTGATAGTTTAATTGTCAAACCAGTTAGTATAATTCATTGATGTTGCATTTCAGTCATACGCTTGATAATGTGCAATATAGGTTTGTGATAATTATGTAGATGTTCATAATTTCTGAGTGATCATTTATTATTCTAGTATGTGTAAACAATCATTTGCTAAGTTGTGTGCTTAACCATTTTTTTCTATTTTGCAAGTACATGAACAGTTAAGATCCCATCATTCACCCTACATGGACCATTAAATGGAGAATCTTAATACACCTAGTGTTTCCTATGCAAGGACAAATAGTTTCTTCCAGAATTGATTAATTTATGAGTGATTTCCTTTTGAATACTGTGTGTAGAAAATTGATTACATTTTACTGTTGAAATTAGTTTCTACAAGAGGCAAGATATAAGTTCATATCGTCATTTCATGAGCCTCTAATGAACAGATTTGTCACCTAAGAAAGAACCTTTTGATTCACTGTTTGCTTGAGAAGTTTTGTTATTAGTTTTCCCTTCTAAGTTTGGAGTTGTATTTTTGAAGTGTTCCCAGATTTGATTGCTAGTTGTTGTTAAGAGTAGCAGATACAGATAACTAATTCAAAGTCCATATTTCCACTTCATGAGCTTGTAAATGGACAAGGCATTATCTGAGAAAAATCTTTTGAGTGCATGATTGCAAGTTTTGCTTTCTAATTTATGAATTGTGTGAAGAGTGTTATCTTTGAAAACAGAGTATTTTTTTATTGATGGCTTTATTATCTAAGCTACACTAAACAGACATAGGAACCTATCTGTTATCGTCACATATAGTGCATCAACTCTACTGATTATGAATCTCAATTGATAATTTATGTTTGGTAATATATTATGCAAATAATTGCACCAACATTTTGGCGTCGTTGTCGGAGAGTTGTAAACAATAATAGGTAGTATTTGGATTAGATTGCTTTAATTCTTTTTGATTGGTTTTATGGATCACCTAAGGGAAAAGAGAAGATGGTAAGACGTGCAGGAAGAGCCCACGCATCCACTTTGGTGGGGTTGCTCCAAAGTTAGGTTGTCCTCTCTTATTTTGATGCAAGTGTGTTTTTATTTATGCAAATTTAGTTTTATTTATGATGAGATAACTTGTGTGAATAGATAACCTGGTGACAGCAGGGTCCCAGTAACGCAAGGATTTCAAGTTTGGTGTGTTATATTTTTTCAAATAGTTTTAAAATTCAGATCTTTGATGATAAATCATTTTTGGGGTGCTATAAGAACCCTCAAGTACTAAGTTGTGTTGTGAGACAGGGATCATCAACCAGCTAGAGTAATTCAAGGATGATCAAGATCTTGAAGAATTATCCTCTAAGAACTTTCTCACATTATAGCAGTAGCTGGGATATCTGCCTCTCAGGAAGAGCATATCTTGACAGTAGCTAAGAATTTAGTTGTCTCTCCACAAGAAGATTTAGAAGTCCCTTCGGGTTCCTATTGTCAATTTGTTGATGAGACTCAAGAATCATGGATAGAATGCAATGAAGAGCAACCATTGTAACCTGAGATTGAGGATTTATTAGCATGCCTCTCAGCAGATCCTATATGTACTTCAGAGACCAATCATCTTGAAGAAAATACTCTATGTGGCATGGAAAAGGAGGACAAGTTGTGTGACCTAAACAAAGAAGGGAAACAAGAATATCTTGATCCTATTGAAAGATGGTTCCCATTAGTTGTTAGGTCACACTACTCTTTTACTTTTCATTATTGTTTGATATCGTCATCAAAGCAGTTGGTCCTTCATACTCCAGTATGCATTAAAATTTATCTCTTAAACCCAAGTATGGATATATTTCTAACACTATTATGCACATGGCTTCACTGGAAGTATTCCTATACTTGAAGGACATTTTATTTTGTTCAATTAGAGTAGGATAGTAAATAAATAAATAAATGTTGCAATGCAACCTATCTTTCATACTTTTCATAAATGGGAATGTCAAAAGCTAATAAGCAGTCGGTTTAAGATCTTTCATTCCTATAGTATATTTCTTTCTAAAAGTTAGGATAATTTTGTTTGGAATATTATGAGAAGGGAATCTCTTCATCCTCTAAATGCACACATAATATTGTAAGGGTTTCAAAAGAGGAGAAGGCATCCTTGTCAACGGAAGATAACACTCAAGGGAGTGCTTCACAACCAATTTCTTCAAATTTCTTATTTTTCCTTAAGTTGTTAAAAATGATGATCAATTCAGTGATATTTTTAATAGAAGTTAAAACTAAATGCTAATTCCAAACTATTTTATTCATAGCTAATAATTCAACGTTTGACATTTTCCCTAAAGTTTATGTTTGTAAGTATGAATAAGAATCTAGTTTTAATTAGTGATATTGGTTTGTTTTTAGAAGATGTTGGCAACCCTCTGAGCAACCTTTTTTTTAGAATATCACATTGTCTGCATGAGGCCATGAAAAACCTCAAGCATGGGGGAGTGGTTGCTGAGACAGTAGTAGTTAGGATTATTATTTTTGTAATAAAAAGGAAGTGCCAACAATAGTAGTGATAAGCCTGGTTCCAAAAGAGGAGGGTTATAAATCTTAACTTATGGTCATCCAATTACAGAATACCCTCTTCTCACAGAGCTTGGAGCCCAGTCACCAAATTATTTTGCATTATTATGATGCAAACCCAGAGTTCCTACATCTAGTTCCATCTACATGGTTTTTCAGTTGAATCAGATCACATATCCTCTTCCAAAACACCAGAAAACACCAGCTACTTCTACAAGGTGCAGCCTACAAAAGTTTCAGAAGAACTACCACAAGGTGATCTGGTANCAATTCAATGACAACCAATATTTCAAAAACTAATCTTTCAATAATCAATCTTTCAATAATTAATGTTTCAACAAATGGCAGTTCAAAGATAGTTGGAAAAGGCACTCTTAGTCTTGACAATGGAAGAGATAAGTTTGAAAAGGTCATGTGCGTTGAAAAATTGAAACTTAATATTCTCATTGTAAGCCATATGTGTGATCAAGGACATAATCTTACTTCTAACTCCCAAGAATGTGAGATCAGAAAAGAAAATTCAGGAAAGATGGTTGAAAAAGGTATCATAACTCCAAACAATGTACATATTTTTTATGAAATCAATGGATAAAATTCTTTATGGGGAAAATAGATGAAATTTGGTTGTGGCATAAAAGAATGAGCCGTATTAAATTTGACAAAGTAAAAATCAATATCAATCATGCAGTAAGAGATATGCCAAAGATCACAAAACCTTCAAACATATCTTGTAAGAAGTGCCAGCATGGAAAAAAATCAAGGGTGAGCTTCAAGACAAAGGAATATGCAATATCAAAGCCATTGGGACTTGTTCATATAGATCTCTATGGACCAACAAGAACAAAAATATTGCAAGGAGAAAGCTACTTTATGTTACTCATTGTTAATTATATAAGAATGATTTGGGTTAGGTTTCTCAAAAATAAATCTGAGGAATTTGAAAATTTTAAATCATTCAAAGCTTTAGTTGAGAATGAGACAGATCTGAAAATCAAATGCTTAAGTTCAAATAATGGAGGTGAATTCAAATCCATGAGTTTGAATAATTATGTGAAACACATGGGATAAGAAGACAGTATGCAACTACAAGAACCCCTCAACAAAATGGAGTAGTTGAAACGAAAAATAGACATGTACAAGAGATTGTTATAACAATGTTAAATGAAGCAGGATTATCAGACAATTTTTGGAGAGAAGTAGTTTATATTTTTGTTTACATTCTAAACAGAGGGAAATTATGAGTCAACATTGAAAAGACACCCTATGAATTATGGAAAGGTTGACCAATATCTTTCAAACACGTTATAATATTTGGAAGCAAGTGTTACATTAAACGTGATGATGAGAATCTAGGAAAATTTTACTCAAGAACAGATGAAGGAATTTTTCTTGGTTATTCCTCAAGAAGCAAAGCCTATAGATGTTACAACGAAAGACTGCAAAAGATTGTTGAGAGTATAAATGTCAGAGTAGATGAATAAATACCACACAGGAACCAACTTGAAGAAGAAGAAGAAATGGATTACAACAAAGAGAAAGAAGAAGAATATGAAGAAGAAAAACAATAAAATGAAGAAGAAGAATAAATAGAACGTCAAGATGCACAAACACCATCAAGGTTTGTGCTGAAAAATCATCCAAAAAACTTAATTCTTGGTGATAAACATGTTGGGACTCAGACAAGGAGAAAATTGGAAAGCATTTTTTAACAAATGAATCTTTATTTTTTGTCCAAAATAGAGTCGAAATGATTTGTAGAAGCCAATAATGATAAACATTGGATAAATGCAATGGAAGAAGAGTTAAATAAAATTGAGAAAAAAGCAGACATGGGAACCTGTCCCAAGACCCAAAGATAAAATGTGATTGGTAGAAAGTGGGTATTTAGGAATAAGACAAATGAATATGGAAAAGTAGTAATAACTAAAGTAATATTAGTCTGTAAAGGTTATTCTCAAGTAGAAGGTATTGAATTTGAAGAAACCTTTGCTCTTGTTGCAAGACTAGATGTCATTAGAATGTTTTTGGCATTTGCAAGTTTCAAAAATTTTAAGGTGTATCAAATGGATCTCAAGTCAACATTCTTGAATGGATATTTAGAGGAAGAAGTATACATTGAACAACCAGAAGGATTCTTATTGTCAGAAAATGAAGATTATGTTTTCATATTGACGAAAGAATTTTATAGATTAAAGCAAGCTCGAAGAGAATGGTATTCAAGACTTGAAAAGTACTTGTAGAAACAAGGTTTCAAAAGAGGAACAATAGGTAATAATCTATACATAAAAATAAAAAATACAAAGATGTTAATCATTGTATTTTATGTGGATGATATCATTTTTTGGAAGTAATGTTGATAATATGAGCCAAAAGTTTGCAGCAGAAATGAAAAAATAATCTGAGATGTCCATGCTTGGAGAATTGTCATTCTTTTTGGCACTGCAGATTACTCAAACCAACAAAGGAATATTAATTTCTCAGACCAAATATATCAAATAGATTTTGAAGAAGTTTGGAATGGAAGACAATAAACCTATCAGAACACCCATGGTCACTAGCTATCATCTAAGCAAAGAATATGAATCAATGGAAGCAAATCAATCCCTATACATATCAATGATAGGTAGTCTATTGTATGTAATATCTTCAAGACCAGATATTATGCAAGCAATAGGGATAGTCGGAAAATTTCAACTAGCACCAAAGGAAACGCATGTACTGGAAGTAAAAAGAATATTCAGATATCTGAAAGGAATGTTGTAATTTGGTTTATGGTATCCCATAGGAAAATACTTTACTTTGAAATCTTACACAGATGTAGATTGGTCAGGTAGTTTGGATGATAGGAAAATCACCATTGTCGAAGCGCTCTTTCTGGAAAACAGTCTAGTGTCTTGGTTCAGTAAGAAGTAATCATTTATTTCCCTATCCACAGCAAAAGCATAATACATTGCAGAAACATCCTGTTGTACACAAGTGTTATGGATGAAAAAAACACTGAAATATATTTAGGAAGAGCATAATCAACCAATAAAAATATTCTGTAATGATACTATCGCAATAAATATCTCCAAGAATCCTATCATGCATTCGAAGACAAAGAACAATCCAATCAAGTATCATTTCTTAAGGGAGAAAGTCGAAAAACAAAATGTCAATATGGAATATATTGGCACAAGGGAACAAGTTGTTGATATCTTTACAAAACCACTTCCTATAGAAGCATTCAAGTATCTCAAACAAAAATTGGGGGTGGTCCCTACACCATCCACTCATTGAAGCACTAAAAGAGGAGCATCAACTCAAAGGGAGTTGCAGAAAGGGAAGAAGGGTTATAGTCATAGAGAAGAAAATAAAGAGTACAATGTAAGGGGGGGAATATATATTTTCCATTGATTTCAAAGGGGGATATTATAGAGACAGAGGGATATTTGCATAAATAAATACCTAACAAGTGTCAAAAAGTATTAATATGATTAAGTGTTTCCATCAATGACAAAGGGTGAGTTTTTTGGAAATTGTGTTGTCATTGATGTCAAAGGACATCATCGATATCATAGGAAGGGGGAGACAATGAATGCCTCTATGATTGAATGACAAGTCCAAGGATCAAACTAGAATCACACAATCGAAGAAGTTTCTATACTGCAAATCAAACCAGATAGAGATAATTGAGTATGTACCTATGATACTCCACGTGAATGGAGATGAGAAAAAATGCATATGTAAATAATTACCATGTACCTGTAGGTGTTCTTTGTGCATCTGGATGAATTGATTGAGTGATAACAACCCAAGAAATTTTATAATTTCATAGGAATGAAGAGAAACAATGAGTTGAAGTTGAGCGAAGACATGAACTCTATGGAAAGAAGACTGCAGAAGACGAGTGGGTTGGATGAGACAACCTTGTGGAATATTTTTGTTGCATATTAATCACAGTTTACAAAAGATCGAAGAAATGGAGAAATGGATATATCCCACATTCATTGGGAAATTGTAATCAAAAGGGTTTATAATGAAAAGGTGTTATCACTTAGTTTGAATATGAACAACGAGCTATGAAATCCTACACAAAACATTAAGTTTTTTTTAAAGAACGATGGAACCAAAACAAGAAAAATCATGATCATTCATCTTATGAGATAAACGGTTAGATGAAATAAGGGGGCCCAACTCTTGATTTTCTAGCTCAACCACGACAACGCCACATCAGAAGGAGTCCACATCAGTGCTATAATAGAAAACTTTACAAAATCCACGTAGAGTACCATGTGTCAGGACATGTATCAATGACACTTCATCCATCACAAAAGAAAATGTCCACAAGGAATCCATGTCATTTGCAACATCAACTCAAAGCTCTCGAAAATGACTAAGTATCGAGATATCATAGATATTATGAACATGACGAAGAACTAGGAATATGAGAGTGTGAACCCGTGGACCCGTGAACCCATAGTAAAATATTAGAAAATAACTAAGTATCAAGACTCACTTGATGTCTCGACAAATGGATAATTATAAATATTGGATCGATCAAACGGATGAAGTCACAACAATCAAGAAAGTTCCATAGACCCACGGACCCACAGTAAAACTTCAAAGAATTGAATAAGTGACAAGAATCGGTTAGACAAAGTCGACAAGAGAAGAATGGAGATGTCTCACGAACTCACAATGAGATCTTGAAAAATAACTAAGTATGGAGAATTGGTCAGATGCAGTGAGACATAGAAAAATGAATAAGTATGGTGGATCGATCAAACGAGCGAGGTAGTGAATACGAATAGAGATGTTGTGAATCTATGATGAGAGTTTAAAAAATGAATAAGTATGGAGAATAGATCGAAAGTCCCAAGAGGTCACCATGTGCCATTAACATGATGGCCCAAAGAGTAAGAGATCTGACAGTCCAAGAGGTCGCCACATGTCACAGATCGAACAACCTAGAAGGTGAGAGATATGATAGCTTGGGAGGTTTCCACATGTCATATATTGGTGAGAGATCCAATGGCTCATGACATATCACAGACTCATGGTGAAATAATTAGAAAACATTTCTAAGTATGGGTGAAAAATGAGTGCGGAAGAATGTGAAGGTGCGTTCTGGAGGCCATGGAAGTATGACAAGATATGACTTAGACCCACAGATAAAGTATTGGAAATGCACCTAAGTATAGGTGCAAAATGAGTGTTGTGGAACTTGAGGGTTTAATTTGGAGGTTGCAAAAGTTTTAAGTGAAGACGAGATATGTCCTAGACTAACGGTTAATCCATCGAGACAGATCGACGGTCAAGATCAATATGAGATATTTGATTGGACGATTATTGTGCATTGTGGTGGCATGGAGTGTTTGGTGGACAAGGAACATGATCAACAGTTAAAATATGATCAAGGTCCAGATTAGACGGTTAATTCATGTCAAGGCTATGTCATTTATTTTGGTTAACAATAAGTAGATCGACAATTGTGATTGAACAGAAGTCCAGATCGAACGACAGTTGCACAGTATGGTTACACGTGGTACTGATATGTTGAAGAGGATTGATGGTTGAGATCAAATAAAGGAGAGATTCAATGGTGACTATTCATGGAGATCACGTTACTTGTTTTGGTGTGTAGAGACCAAATCAACAGTTGAGATCAATCCAAATATCATATATGACGGTGATTGTGCATCAAATTTTATGATATGGTTTGTATGCAGATCATGCATCAAACCAAATGGTTTTGTGTTTGTTTAAAAAGATTATATATAACCTATTTTTTAGGAGAACTAGAGAAGACTCCATGGACATGCATTTGTATGTGGATAGATCCATGGAGGAAGGAAGCATATAAATAATGATGCTCAAATCTAGTTCAAGAGTGAGTGAGGGAGAAGTGATGGAAGAGTGAAGGTAGAATTAAGGGTCGTGGAAGAGAATCTATAAGGCTTGAAGGTTTGAGGATACCTGTAGAATGAAAGGATGATAATGATATCATCCAATTGTGGTTGTGAGGTGCAAGGAGAAAGGAACTTTTAGAAGTATGTATATCAAGAACTATGACAGAAGAGACAGAGAAGCATATTTGTGCAAGTGAAAGCTTGAAGGAAAGAGATAGTCTGGTATTTTAAATGGCTCGAGGAGATTGATGTTTTAGTAAATTGGTATTTACAGATAGGGCTGAGTTGGTGCTCATCTAATGTGATTGGTGTCTCCTGCAGGTTGGTTCCTATGAATATAGTAGTTGTAGGTTAGTGCCTATAGGGAGAACTGATTTGGTGCTTAGTCAAGAGGATTGGTGTCTTCTACAGGTTGGTTCCTACAAACATTATTTCTAATTTGGTTCTCATGAGAGGATATTGGTTTCTCCTGCAGGATGGTTCCTGCAAGCATTGTAAACATAGGTTGGTGCCTACAAGATACTATAAAGAAATTTTTTGTGGTTTTCTCCCATTTGGGTTTCCACGTTAAATTTCTATGTATTGTGGATTATATGTTTGAATGTGCATTTGTCATTAAATGTTTATGATTGGTGAAATAATAAATTTATAAATATTTTAAGAAGAGTAAAAATAGTCCTATATTTATTCACCCCCCTCTCAGTATAAGTAAGTGTGCCAACAAAGGGTACATCTGTGTGATCTTCTGCCTCATTTTTTATGGAGATATTGTTTAAGAAATAAATTTACTATTCAATAACGTGACCAATAATAATTTGGATTTATAGCCATGAAGAAAAAATATAATCATTGTAATGTAGTGGGTAAAATCAAGATAACTAACTCAACAAACTCAAAGAGAAAATCTCAATAAGATCCTAAAAACTAGCAATTAAGTACAGTAATAGATCTAGTTAGAGATATGATCTCTAATACTCCATGAAAATAGGAAACCAAAATGCTTTGTCACATCATACCACGATAAAAATCTCCTGCAATAAAAATAATAATGTGATATACTAAGTACATATGTTAATCCCTATCATTCCTCCCAGCAATAGAAGCATTGGCCTCCAATGCTTTTAGGAGAGAGAGAAAATGTTGTTTCATCCGGTGTTGAGAAATCCAACGAGATTGATGTAGAAGATTACCTTGTTTATAAACAAGGTAAGAAGTGGTGGATCCTTGACAAGTATAGCAAGTCTTATAGTCAAAAAACTTATCTGCATCAAGCAAATCTTGAAAATTAGGAATAATATCTACATGATGACTAGTCAAGATCTTTGTTTCTGATGTTGACCTAGGATATGGTTTGAAAAGATCAACATTGAAAACATCATGAATTCCCAAGAGATCTGGAAGATAAGGTGGAAATCATTCT
Source organism: Picea glauca (assembly GCA_000966675.3). NCBI lineage: Eukaryota > Viridiplantae > Streptophyta > Pinopsida > Pinales > Pinaceae > Picea > Picea glauca. The sequence goes on from JZKD02S1390392.1 coordinate 81,824, forward strand.
TATACACTTGTTGGATTATTGAGTATGGGCCATATTGAATGTATTTGATCTTATAGTATGCTTAGTTCTGAAATCAATGTTTGTCCAAATTAAACTACACTTTGTCACCAACTTGGAAATGGTGTGGAACATGATGCTAGTCCATTATTTGTTTATTTTTTTCTTGATCCTTTTGAAGAATATAAATGAATATGGATTGGAAAGACTACAAGTGTTGAAAAAAATATATTCCTTATCTTTTTGAAGATGTTATGTAGCTATAAAAGGAAAATATAAGCGAAACTCATAGGGAGATAAAGGATGAAAACCAAAACAAACCTCAAAGGGAGAGTGACCTGTGGAGTAGTGAATTGTTTTGTTATATGCATGCTCAATGTGGGTAAGATTCAAATCCCACTTAGTTGGAGAAGTGTAATGATAGATGCAAAGAATTTGCACTAATGTATGGTTAACAACTTTAGTTTGATCATTAGTTTGTGGATGAAATGCAATGGAAAACTTAAGAGAAGTTCCTAATATTTTCCAAAGGGAACACCAAATATGTCCCAAAAAACGTGATTCGTGATTGTTGAGTCTCAGTATTGACACCTCTATTACCCTATATTATCTCTGTCTGAGTCAATTTTACCTGTGCTATGAGTATATACTTGACAGTTTCCTCCATAAATACACTTGATGACCTTGTTCATGTGTGTAAGAGGTAACTTATTATTTTAGTTTTCTTGAGTTAAAATGATTAAATGTTTGATTTTGCATGATCTTAATCATTTGACTCTTAAGAAGCATTGATATAGTACTTCATGGGTGTCCAATCCGGTACCAACACCTGTTTTGTGCTAATCCAGTACTCATGGTGTGACTGTGTGTATTCCCGTAATAAACACCTACCTATAGGATTCTGGTACCAGCATTCCGGTACTGGATTTTCACCTTGATTTTCGGGCCAATGCCGATGAATATCAAAATTTGGGGACATGGGTTTTGTCCAAAAATGTGTTTTCATGTGGAATCATGGGCCAGAATATATAGATCGACACATGTGGGCCTCCATCTCAGTGGGAACGATCCATCCTAAATCTTTGCCAATTTTCCAAAAATTCTAAGATCATGCCCAGATTCATGGGAACTGCATTTCCTTGATTAGCTAATGGTTGCAGTCAACCTCCATTGATGGAAAATAGTTTTGATTTGGATTGGATTGTCTAGATCCAAATTTGTAATGTAAAAATCATATAAATTGAGTGATGGCTAAGCCAAATGGGAGAGGAATTAGTATGTTGCAAATTGGATTTCTGATCAACCTCCTTTTGTAAACATACTTGTTGAAGAATTAATATGAAGTTAAATTCATCAATTCCATGTGTTCTGTAAATTTTATTGTTCTGTAAGTTTCTTTGAGCTTCCTTGTTGGCACGGCAAGGGCCCAACGATCCAACCAAGGTAAGCTCATTTGTAATTATTCTGTGAATGTAATTATATTTGTGTGTGAGTAAAACAGTTTGATAGTTTAATTGTCAAACCAGATAGTATAATTCATTGATGTTGAATTTCAGTCATACGCTTGATAATGTGCAATATAGGTTTGTGATAATTATGTAGATGTTCATAATTTCTGAGTGAGCATTTATTATTCTAGTATGTGTAAACAATCATTTGCTAAGTTGTGTGCTTAACAATTTGTTTCTATTTTGAAAGTACATGAACAGTTAAGATCCCATCATTCACCCTACATGGACCATTAAATGGAGAATCTTAATACACCTAGTGTTTCATGTGCAAGGACAAATAGTTTCTTCCAGAATTGATTAATTTATGAGTGATTTCCTTTTGAATACTGTGTGTAGAAAATTGATTACATTTTACTGTTGAAATTAGTTTCTATAGGAGGCAAGATATAAGTTCATATCTTCATTTCATGAGCCTCTAATGAACATATTTGTCACCTAAGAAAGAACCTTTTGATTCACTGTTTGCTTGAGAAGTTTTGTTATCAATTTTCCCTTCTAAGTTTGGAGTTGTATTTTTGAAATGTTCCCAGATTTGATTGCTAGTTGTTGTTAAGAGTAGCAGATACAGATAACTAATTCAAAGTCCATATTTCCACTTCATGAGCTTGTAAATGGGCAAGGCATTATCTGAGAAAAATCTTTTGAGTGCATGATTGCAAGTTTTGCTTTGTAATTTATGAATTGTGTGAAGAGTGTTATCTTTGAAAACAGAGTATTTTGTTATTGATGGCTTTCTTATCTAAGATATACTAAACAGACATAGGAACCTATCTGTTATCGTCACATATAGTGCATCAACTCTACTGATTATGAATCTCAGTTGATAATTTATGTTTGGTAATATATTATGCAAATAATTGCACCAACATTTTGGCATCGTTGTCGGAGAGTTGTAAACAGTAATAGGTAGTATTTGGATTAGATTGCTTTAATGCTTTTTTATTGGTTTTATGGATGATCTAAGGGAAAAGAGAAGATGGTAAGACGTGCAGGAAGAGCCCACGCATCCACTTTGGTGGGGTTGCTCCAAAGTTAGGTTGTCCTCTCTTATTTTGATGCAAGTGTGTTTTTATTTATGCAAATTTAGTTTTATTTATGATGAGATAACTTGTGTGAATAGATAACCTGGTGACAGCAGGGTCCCAGTAACGCAAGGAGTTAAAGTTTGGTGTGTTATATTTTTGCAAATAGTTTTAAAATTCAGATCTTTGATGATAAATCATTTTTGGGGTGCTATAAGAACCCTCGAGTACTAAGTTGTGTTGTGAGACAGGGATCATCAACCAGCTAGAGTAATTCAAGGATGATCAAGAGCTTGAATAATTATCCTCTAAGAAATTTCTCGCATTATAGCAGCAGTTGGGATATCTGCCTCTCAGGAAGAGCATATCTTGACAGTAGCCAAGAATTTAGTTGTCTCTCCACAAGAAGATTTAGAAGTCCCTTCGGGTTCCTATTGTCAATTTGTTGATGAGACTCAAGAATCATGGATAGAATGCAATGAAGAGAAACCATTGGAACCTGAGATTGAGGATTTATTAGCATGCCTCTCAACAGATCCTATATGTACCTCAGAGACTAATCATCTTGAAGAAAATACTCTATGTGGCATGGAAAAGGAGGACAGGTTGTGTGACCTAAAAAAAGAAGGGAAACGAGAATATCTTGATCCTATTGAAAGATGGTTCCCATTAGTTTTCAGGTCACACTACTCTTTTACTTTTCATTATTGTTTGATATCGTCATCAAAGCAGTTGGTCCTTCATACTCCGATATGCATTAAAATTTATCTCTTAAACCCAAGTATGGATATATTTCTAACCCTGTTACGCACATGGCTTCACTGGAAGTATTCCTATACTTGAAGGACATTTTATTTTGTTCAATTAGAGTAGGATAGTAAATAAATAAATAAATGTTGCAATGCAACCTATCTTTCATACTTTTCATAAATGGGAATGTCAAAAGCTAATAAGCAGTCGGTTTAAGATCTTTCATTCCTATAGTATATTTCTTTCTAAAAGTTAGGATAATTTTGTTTGGAATATTATGAGAAGGGAATCTCTTCATCCTCTAAATGCACACATAATATTGTAAGGGTTTCAAAAGAGGAGAAGGCATCCTTGTCAACGGAAGATAACACTCAAGGGAGTGCTTCACAACCAATTTCTTCAAATTTCTTATTTTTCCTTAAGTTGTTAAAAATGATGCATTCATGCTTTATCATTACCTATCTATTTTAAGACCACTATTTCAAAAGGATGATAAATTCAGTGATTTTTTTAATAGAAATTAAAACTAAATGCTAATTCCAAACTATTTTATTCATAGCTAATAATTCAACGTTTGACATTTTCCCTAAAGTTTATGTTTGTAAGTATGAATAAGAATCTAGTTTTAATCAGTGATATTGGTTTGTTTTTAGAAGATGTTGGAAACCCTCTGAGCAGCCTTTTTTTTAGAATCTCACATTGTTTTCATGAGGCCATGCAAAACCTCAAGTATGGGGGAGTGGTTGCTGAGACAGTAGTAGTTAGGATTATTATTTTTGTAATAAAAGGAAGTGCCAACAAGAGTAGTGATAAGCCTGGTTCCAAAAGAGGAGGGTTATAAATCTTAACTTATGGTCATCCAATTATAGAATGCCCTCTTCTCACAGAGCTTGGATCCCAGTCACCAAATTATTTTGCATTATTATGATGCAAACCCAGAGTTCCTACATCTAGTTCCATCTACATGGTTTTTCAGTTGAATCAGATCACATATCCTCTTCCAGAACACCAGAAAACACCAGCTACTTCTACAAGGTGCAGCCTACAAAAGTTTCAGAAGAACTACCACAAGGTGATCTGGTACTGGTAATAAGGTGGTTGGTAGCTCTAATCATATTTTCAAGTTGTTGCTTGATTTTAGTACTAGGACATACAGATTCAACATTTTTTCATTTTATTAAAGAAAATAGATTTATTGTGCATTAAACATATGGTTACTCTTGAATCATGACACACCCCCTACCACGAACTTCTGTAAAATCCTCGTCTACATTTATTTATAAATAAAACGTCCTTATTTCTCGAAATGTTGAGAGTATGAGGTCATTGTGTCTCTCACGGGATCAAAATCATGCCTTTCTATCTATCTAGTAAAGAAACCTCATAATCCCATGATTCACTATCGTTCCATATGAATGACTCAAGCCACATCCCTTGAATATGGTCTGATGCCAACTCTCCTATGAGTCTTTAAGTCGTTAATGGATTCAACCTATCTTATCGTGTCATCATTACAATAGATGTGATCGTTGTAAACCGAATCTCCATTTATAAATGCTCCTTTGTATGGCTCTTCCATCCAGATGAGTGTTATTTACCATTTTACTGTCACACTACCTGTAGTCACAATGTCAGCCTGTGCCTTCGTATATTTTGCATATTTATCCCCTTCCGATACTCCATCATGATCTACATTGATCTGGTACTTCATCATGGTCTGCCTCAATCTGGTACTCAACCCTCGATACTCTGTCCGTGTCTCATACGCCTTAAAGAATAATTTTAAGCTATCATGGGGGTCGACAGGCATGAGTCGATATTTCAATTATACATGGAAACAAAAAAATATCAAGCTTGTAGGGAAAAATAGGAACAAGTCGGTTGGGTGCCATTTTTGGAAAAGTTTAAAGGCCATCATGAAGGAGGGCCACAAATTGATTTTCATCACTTCCTATGGATAAGTTTAAATAAGATAGTGAGAGGAGTGAAATCAGCTTCCATGAAACCTGAAACTAGCCTTCATCACCATGGCTTAATAAAAATTTTGGTTGTCCATGCCTTAAGGACACAAGGTGGTAGTTGGAAGAAACTACTCCAACGGAATTTTGGTCAGGAAGGAATGTCTAAATATGTAGAGGAACAGGAAGCATGAATAAACAGTGAGGTATCAAGAAAAAAGTCAAATAATGATAGAAGAAAGGCATCAAGGGGTAAATAAGAAAGCCACCCAATCTCAGAAAATAAGTCTTATCTCGATTCTGAAAGCTAAAATACAGAATAAAAACCTTGGGCTAGGGGAACGATCAAACAGTTCTCCTGAAGCAACCATTGAGTTATTACCAGATCATGCCAACCACAAGGAGAAGCCTACAAATTCTAGTTTCAGAAACCTACTCCATTACTCATCTGATACTGATATCAAGGTGATATGATCTTTGTCATGTGCTTAACATCATTTTCACTTCAGGTAATTGGAGGTATGGGATAATATTTTCATGTTCTTTTTATCAAGGATCATTTAAGTCATGTGTTGAATTGTTATTTACTCTCATGTACATACTCCTCCTACATTTCTACACTCACTCCTAAATGAATCATCCTTGCTATTCTTTAAGAATATATTTCGACATTTAGCTTGATATGATAATGGGTGCACTTGTCTTATTACCTCATCATTTTGAAAAATTGATTGCTAATTGAAATATCCATTGAAAAGTGGTGACACCATTATGTATAATACTAACCTAGT
>JZKD02S1390392.1:97771-117187 GCA_000966675.3 Picea glauca
AGAGTATGTTTAATGAACCCTAAGAAGGAGTGGTTCGATCCCATATGGGTTTTTCGATGTTTGTTTAATGAGTCCAAAGAGAGAAAACTCAGGGGTTTTTAATTTTAGAGAGTCTGAAAAACACTTAAAGAGAAATCCATCAGGTCCTTTTTCATAAATTAATCCGACAAGACCGAAAAAGTGATAACCTACCACTCATCAGATGTTTTCTTCAAATACTTTTACGAGCATGAAAAGAACAAGGTCACTCGACAATATTTTCATTTTTAAGAAGTGTGAAAAGAGCTTAAAGGATACTCTATTGTTTTCATTTTTCGTGTTTTCCAATATGAGTTTGAAACAATGACAAAAAGACTACTCGATTACATTCTCATGGTTTCACAAGTGTGAGAAAGAATTAAGACTCTACTCTGAGTTTTTCCTGAAAAACCCTAAAAGGATTTGTACATGCGACAAATATAAAAAAACAAACCAAAAAGGGGTAGACCCTTATTCCAATGTCTCATCTCTATACTTTTCAATCTGCAAAAATAAATCACTTGTAAATTTGTTAAGACTTTAGGGTTTGGATAAAGCATAAAAATAATATAATTTGCAAATGAAAAGTGATAAAAGTCAATAAAATAGGTAAAAAACCACATTTTACCATTTCATTTGTAACTTTACCCAAATATTGCTCCAAATCCCTTTTTCACCCCGATTTTCAACTGTTGATTGCAGAGCACATGATAGATCATTTCATGAATCATCTCCACAAAAGAGGTAATCTCCTTCTCCTTCATCTTTTCATGGTTTCAAAATTGATTTTCATTGGTTAAATTTATGTTTTTGGGTCAATTTTTAGGGGTTACCCGCACGTTGAGGTCATCACATGTGCCCTATATCAGGAATTGCGATGATCTAGGACTTTCGCAGGTGACCTTATAGGTAGGGTGTGATGACGTCGCACTGTGCGAATGCATAGGCCCGTGAAGACCACAACCCAAAATTTAAAAATATGAACCCAACTAGGAAAAACCCCCAAGAAATAAATTTATGTTTCTAATCTCATCTTATGGTTCCTTGGCAGGATTTCCTCAGTTAAGATGTTGGAGTGGCACGAACGAGAGAATGGAGAATAATATTACTTCATTGAGAATGACCTGGGAACAATTATGGCTCTCCGACAGTGTGGGTTACTAAAATTCTTTAGGATTCAAGGCATGAGAGCCCAATTGAGACTACTAGAATACTTGGTTCACATGTGGGATGTGAATGAGTAGTCATTTCACATGGGTGTCCACACACTCACCATAGATATCAAGGATATATATTTCCTGATAGGACTATCTCACCGTGTTTCATGGGTGTCACTTACAGGCAACAGGGGCGGAGGTGAGCCTATGAACTACTACGTCCGTCATCACTGTATGCCAGGTACTGAGAAACATAGTGATAAGGTAGTTATCAAGGATGTATGATATTTTCCTTTATGGACTATCCTCTATACTATTACTCACATGGTATGGAGTACAGCTCCCCACATGGATTTGCAAAGCCATTTTCAATATGCATTGGAATGCATGGAGCCTAGAGTCTTCAATTGGTGCGAAGGGGTTATAAAAAGCATGAAGAAACAACTTACCAAGTGCCGAAGTGGTGGGTTAAATGTTTTTGGATATGGGTCTATTTTGGTATCCTTCTTCCTGGAGAGGGTCCCTGTCCTGTGCCTATAGGTGGAGTGGGGTATACTTTCTCTATAGGATCCGATGATGAAGAGGTGGGTAGATCTCATGTCTCAAAATGGAGGTGGTCCCATCATCAGGTATGATGATGTCTTCTTCCAATGGATGAGGAATCAACTGCTCATGGTAGAAGATTATGCGTATTTCGGGGTAGATTTCCATGGAGATCTGGATCTAGCTCTTCCCGAAGGTTCCCAGTGGGGGGACATACGTAAGAATGATTTTTTTTTTTTATATAATGTTTTTGTTGTTTTTAATGATATAAAATATTTTTTGTGTTATTTATCCGATGACTAATCGTGTACTCTCATCAATGCAGATGTGGGACCTTATCGTCCTCCGGGTTCATCCCTGATCTAGAGGCGAGGGGAGAGAGGTGTTGTAGCAAGTGTAACTACTACAGATCTAGAGGTTATAGAAAATAACCTGGAGGGGCTGACCATGCATGTCCCTGATGCCATAGTGGATGAGCTCCCTAAGAATTATCAATGCCACACAGTGGGCATATATGCATCCATCGATCAAATGCTCCATAGATTAGCACGTGAAGTCGCTTGTTATAGAGAGCAACATCCTTGATGCTTTTTTACATGAAGCTATGAGATTCATATTTTTGATATTTTGGTCTTCAGACAAAAACACTTTTTGTAAACTTTTATCTTTATGAATATAAGTCTCCTATCATCTTACTTTCTTTTATGTACAAAGTGTGATTGGATTTTATAAATTTCTCAAATGTCTGTCTAACACATAATTAGCCAATGCATCTGTCAATGTATTTAGACATCTAGGAATGTGTTGATATTCAATGTAATCAAAATGACGTTCCAAGAGATGAATTCGTAAATATACCCTTAACAAAGTAGGACTTCAGATAGAATAAAATTTACGCAACTGTAGTACTACTAATTGTGAATCAAGTCATACAATAAGATGACAGATTCCAAGTGAAACAATGTCAGTTAACAACTCAATAACTGCACTGTATTTCGCAATATTTTTAGCTGCAGGACAAAGGCAAACACCATGTAGACTGATCAATTCATTCATAGTTGCATAGATTTTCCAAGCAATAGATGCTAAGTTTTGAGTACTATGACTAGTGCCATCAATGAAGCCAATGTAGGGTAGTGAAGACACCAACATCTGGAAACCAAGCACGATGCAAGGTAAGCAACCGAAAGGTGGAACCAAAAATGAAAAAATCACATAAGAGTATGATACATAAAAATACACAGCACTCATGCAAAGATGATTTAAGCATAGTAATTATTCAAGTAAATCCCATTCCCGAGTTCACTCAAATGGATTCCATCATAATCTAGCAGCTCATAAGCCCCTTTCTCCAACACTCGTTTCATAATATAAGGACCTCGCCACATGAGCTCGAATTTACTGACCCCTAGCAAATCATGATCTTGCTCGTAAAGAAGAATTAGATCACCTTCGGAAAAAACACGTGGGTTGACATGCTTGTCATATTGATCTTTGACATGCTTTTTCTGAGTTTCAATAACTAAGGCAACATCATGATGGGTTTCATCTAATTGTAGCAAATACAAAAGATGTTCCTCCTTAGCTGAGGTGTTAGGGAGAAGTTCAACAACTAGTTTCAAACATGGGATTTCACATTCAATCGACAAAATTGCTTCAATACCATATACTAATTAGAAAGGTGTGAATCTCATGGAAGACTTAACAGATGCCCGGTAGGCCCACAATGCTGAGAACAACATCGTGTGCCAATTTGACTTATGAATTCCTACCATCCGTCGAAGCATAGTAGTGAGAACTTTGTTTATTTCTTCAACCTGGCCATTGGCTTGTGGATAATAGGGGGTTGAGTTTTCATGTCGAAGACCCAACTTCTCAATAAATGCAGACATCATGAAGTTGCGAAAATTACTATCGTGATCAGTAACGATGGCTTGAGGGACACCAAATATAGTAATGATATGATTAAATATGAACAATGCTACAGTTTTCCCGGTATTATCAAATGTAGGCATCACCTCGATCCATTTAGTGAAATAATCCATAGCTACAATAATGTATCCATGGCCCTCGACTAAGTGAGGGTTACATGTCATGAAGTCAATACCCCATTTAGCAAATGGACCAAATAAAACTACAGGGTGAAGAGGAGAAGGATGATATCGGATCTTGTTGTTGTAAGTTTGACAAGCGTGGAATTTATGGACAACAGTAATGCAATCCTTAAACAATGAAGGCCAGAAATAACCATCTCGTAAGATATTTTGGGCAGTGGCATACCCAGACATATGACCGCCACATGCTCCACAATGACAGTCATTCAAATCTTTCTCAACTTCATCGTAGGTGATACATCATCGAAATATGGAATTAATACCACGACTGTAAAGGGTATCACCAAGGATAATGTATTGATGGGATTGATAGCGGATACGGCGACTATATGTACTAGAAATATCAGGCCAAAAAGTTTGGGTCTGGAGATATATGATAATATTTTCGTACTATATGTCATCAGAACTGATTAGAAAGAGGGATTCGTCATGTAAGGAATCCTCTACCATAGTTTATGTCTCAGTAGAGGGAAGGTCACATATCAATTCGAAAAAAACCAAAGACTTCTTTGACTTGGCACGTTTAAACTCCAAATAAAACTCTTGGAGAATAACTATCCATTTAGAGTACTTCCCCCCAAAAAATTCTCGAGTAAGGATATGTTGCATGTGGTTGCAATAAAAAATCACTGTGGTTCTGCATAATAGGATGTAGTGATGAAAACGTTGAACAACTTGAAAAGATGCCAAGGCCAGTTTCTCCACATGTAAATATTTGGTTTCGGTGGTCATGAGACTTCAACTCAAATAGTATATAACATTTTCATCGTGTGAATCATCCTCTTGGACTAAAACCATAGCAATGGTAGAGTCTAAGCCAACTAAGTACATGAAATAATCTCGACTATAATCAGGTGGAAACAACAATGGTGTATGGGTTAAGGCAAGTTTCAAAGATTCAAAAGATTTGTTTGCAGTGTCATCCCATACAAAATTGTAACCTTTCTTGAGAAGCTGAGTAAATACTTTCGTTAATTCAAGGTAGTTTGGAATGAATCGACGTAAAAAGTTTACCTTCCCTTGCAAAATTTGGAGTTGGTGTAGTGTGGAAGGAGGAGGTAAATTGAGAATAGCCTCAACCTTCAAGGGGTCTACCCTAATCCCATGTATAGACATGATAAAACCAAGAAGTCATCCAGAATCCACACAAAAAACACATTTGTGTGGATTCAAACGTATACAATAATAACGTCAGCATAGGAAAATGACCCATAGATGTGCCGAGTGATCTTGACGACGCATATAATGCGTTGGTAGATTGTCTAGATAGGGTTGTACAATGTGCTTAATGTCATGAAAAACATAAGACATAGCGTGCTGAAAAGTCGCACCAACATTTTTTAGACCAAAAGGTAGTTTTTGGTAGGTGAAGGTTCCCCAAGGGAAAATAAAAGCAGTCTTGTGTTGGTCCACAAGTAAATTATTGATTTGATTATAGTCGAATAAACTGTCCATCAAGGAGAATATTTCACTCCTGGAACAATCGTCAATGATATGGTCAACAAAAGGGGTTGGATAATTGTCTTGGGACAAACTTTTTTTACATCCCTATAATCTATGAAAACATGGATCGTGCCTTGTTTCTTGTTTACCAGAACAATATTGGATACCCAATCAGTCAAAGCCACAGGATAGAAAAAGCCATCTTTAAGAAGTTTTTGAACTTCAATCTTAATAAAAACTGATTTACGTGGATGTACTAGGCGAAGTCTCTACCAAACGAGTTTAGCATTCATGTAAGTCTTAATCTCATGCACAACAATATCACGATCGATACCAGCCATTTCTTCATAACTCTAGGCAAAAACGTCATGCAATTATTGGAAAATGGATTTATAAGTGCGGGCCTCATCAATAGAACATGAGGCATCAATATGAACATTTTCCATGACTTTGGGTTTAATCGATATGTCAAGAGGAATGGTAGGTGAAATATTACTCAAGTTCCCTTCATACAAAACATCGTGTGTTGACTCAGGAACAAAATAAATAACAAAAATGGTCGACGGAGTCGAAATCTGTTGGTAACTCTCTATGGTCTCTCATTCTAGGAAGAGAATAGAACGATGATGTCCATCGTCCCATGGAGTATCTTCCATAGACATTACCATCATGATCATCTCATCAATAGGAAATATCACGTGGAATAGATCAAGAGATGTATCATTGAGAGAAGGAGGAGAAGGATTTGTCGATTGAATAACTTGATAAGATGATTCCACCAGACTTAAAGGAATTCGATCACCAGAACGAAGACAATCACCAGAGCTAGGTACTATCCATGGGTCATAAGACTCAGGGGTTGCACGAATAGAGGTTTATATCATGTTAATTGAGGTGAAAAAAGGAGGAGGAATATTGGGTGGTGGAATAGGAAATGTACCCATCAAGGTTGAATCTTTTAAAAGACCCACATCGACATTCTCATAATCGGGGGGTGTTTTAGAGATAAAAGGCACGTTTCTAGTATGTGAATCGAAATTAAAGAAAGCTAGTTGATCGAAAGTAATGACCTTTCCTTAGTGTTGGAAACGTAACACACGAAAAATGGTAGACACAACTGCGCACATGGAATCAATCCAGCTACGACCAAGTAGAAGGTTGTAATAAAGAGATGCATCAAAGACCTCAACCTTGACATTAACTGCCTTACCTTCTAACGTAATAGACAACGAAGGAAGAACATTGTATGGTTCAAACCCTATACCATTGAAGGCCTTAATAGTATTGTACGACTCGGTAAGGGTAGGAGAGCCAATATCTTTCCAACAAGTAATGAACATAATGCAAGTCGAGGCTCCTTCATCAATTATGGTTCGACGAATATTCTTATTTTCCACAAAATCTTGGATTTGAAACACTAATTGAGGAGGAAGCCTTGGAATATGATCTTCCAAGTCAAATATTATCAAATTGGTATCGGTAGGATCAATTCCACCAATATCCTTTAACAATTCCTTCCATTGAGTAGGACAATTTTAAAGGACTTCGAGAGCTGACATCGCAGAGGGTGCTTGTGCAATGTCTTCTACAATACTGTAGTTTTGGGCATCACATGCGTGAGGATTAAATGAAGACTTTCGAACAACGCCTTTGGGGGGAGGATGAAGCACTGTATCTAGGCCCGATCTTTCAAGATGAAGAGGAACGTTTGGAGGTGAAGTTGGGGGAGGAGGTTGAACCAACGAAGGTGGTAAATCATCACCAAGTGGGCCTGCTGTTGAGAAGGAAAAGGTTGTGACAGGACGATGGGTGTAGGAGGTTTCCCAGTCCCTTGTAGGAACTTAGTGACCTCATCATGTCGTGGAAAATATTTCGTATAATGATCGTCGCCACAGATAATGAAAGGATAATTAGGTTTACGCTTATCTTTTTCATCAACAGGTTTTGTTTTGGATTTCTCAGATTGTTGATTATTATTTTTGTCCTCCTTATTATTACCCTTTCCTTTCTTTTTATTTTGATTTTTACCGGTAGGTGTATATTGAACCAAATTAACTTCAGAAGTTTTACTGGGGGAAGGGGTAGGAGTATTCTATACATTAGAAGTAGTAGACTTGGGATTTCCATGACTAGATTGTGTAGACTGAGTCTCAACATGGAAAGTGCCAATCACACCATCAACAACATGAGAAGCTACTGGATGTGTTGGGGTAGGATTTGTGGATGGATGAGGATCATCATGGATCAAGTCATTGAGCGTGCCCGTCTGTGAATAAACAAGATCCAGATATTGAGAACGACTAATCGCCTGCTCTTCAGCGATGACACTGCCTATGGAAACATCTGTAATATTCCAAATATAAAAAGTATGCAAAACAGAAATAAAATGCTAGAAATGGCAGATGAACAACAATATAACCATAATAACATCACAATAATACTGAAATGATAACAAAATAACACCAGAAAGAGCACTTTGATTACTGAGAGAAATGTTCATAGGCCTCTTCAAGGGGGAAGCCTCCAATCGAGCAGAGCTCTATTACAATAATATCCAAGCTATGGTTCCATACCCTCGACTCCTATTTATACTAAATATGTCTATCAATAGAACCATCTAGAGGAAGATCCTTCTAGAAGCGGAAGCTTCTATTAGGTCTTCTTACATTCGACTTATTCTACTTTATTGCAAGGCCTTATTAATATTGACCTTTATTACATTGGAATACATTGTTCTACTTATGTGAGGGGTTAGGTCCCTAACATTTCCTCCCCCTTAAAAACAACCTTGTCCTCAAGGCTTGAGATGTGGAAATTGCTGCAGAATGGTAGCTGGTTCCCAAGTGGCATCTACTGGAGTTGTATCTTTCCACTGGACTAACACTTCCTTGATGGTTTGATGACGTAGGTGACGCTCACGCTGGTCCAAAACTTCTTGTGGTTGTAGACAAATGGAGCCTTCTTCGTCCAACTCGGGAAGGTTGGTTTGAGTTTGGAACTTAGGGCCGATCACCTTCTTCAAGCATGAAACATGAAAAAAAGGATGTATCTTAGAATGTATGGACAAAGCTAACTGATAGGCCACCTGTCCCACACACTTGAGAATTGTATAAGGACCATAAATTTGGGCACCAAATTCTGACAATGGTCAACCTTGAGGGAAGTTTTCTTGTAAGTTTGTAGTTGAAGAAACACCTGATCCCCTTATGCAAAATGATGTTCAGAGCAACCTTGATCTACTTGTTGCTTCATGTGATTATGGGACATGACCAAATTATCATTGAGGGTACAAAGAATAGCCTCTCGAACTGTAAGCGTTTGGTCAATTGCCTAGACCTTTGAGACACCTAGTAAATATGAGAGAACTGACTGTGGATTTTGTCCATATACTGCTTCAAAAGGAATCATGCGGGTAGCTATATGGTATGAAGTGTTGTACCACCATTCAACTAGGGGTAACCATTGAGCCCACTGATTTTTATTTTCTGATGAAAAACATGTCAAATATGTTTCCAAATACTTGTTGACAACTTTAGTTTGACCATCCATCTGGGGATGATAAGATGTGATGAGATGCAATTGGGTGCCTTGTAGCTTGAATAGTTATTGCCAAAAATTGCTGGTGAAAGTTGGGTCATGATAAAAAACAATAGAATGCGACATGCCATGAAGCTTGAAGACCTGCTCCATGAAAATTTGAGCCACTGTGGATGTTGTAAATGGGTGTTGAAGAAAACAAAAACGAGAATACTTGGAAAGGAGATCAACTACCACCATGATGACTGATTTATTGCCCGATTTAGGTAAGCCTGTAATAAAATCCATAGAGATATCCCTCCAAATAGCAGGTGGAATTGGAAGCGGTTATAGTGTGCCAGGAGATTTGAATGTTTCTCCCTTTTTGCATTGACACACATCACATTCGACCACAAAATTACGAATGTATTGTTTCATACCATTCTAGAAAAAAGAACGTTTGACCCTGTCATAGGTTTTGGTAAACCCAGAGTGCCCAGCTGTGGGTGTATCATGAAGCTCAAAAAGCACCGTGGATTTAAGTTTTGACTGTTTACTTAAATACAAACGACCTTTGTATAGAAGCTCATCATGGAGCCAAGAGTACCCTGGGAAACTGGAGAATTGGACTGCAATTGTTGTATCGGATGTGAAATTGTGGGATCATGTAGCCATTCCTGGCGAGTGGCTTGGAGCCAATATGGTACAATGAAGGAGAGAGAAAAAAGGGAGCCTTCATCTTCATATTTTCGGGAAAGTGCATCCACAACCACATTGTCTTTTCCTTTCTTGTAAATGATCTTATAATCATATCCAAAGAGATCAGTCACCCATTTTTGTTTCTTTGGGGAGGAAATGCATTGTTCCAGAAAATACTTAAGTCTTTGATGATCTGTCTTAATTTGGAAGTGTTGCCCTAATTGATAAGGGTGCCACAAATCAACGACATGCAAAATAGCCAACATTTCCTTTTCATAGATTCATTTGCCCAAATTTCATTCAAACAGTTGCTTGCTGGTAAATGCCAAAGGCTGAACCTCTTGCATAAGGGCAGTGCCAATACCTTTCCCTAAAGCATCACATTCCAGGACAAAGGTCTTTGTGAAATCAGGAAGGGCTAGGACTGGAGTGGTGCACATGGCCATCTTCAAGGTTTAAAAATCCTGAGCAGCTGTTGGAGTCCAAGTGAAAGAATTATTTTTAAGGAGTGTGGTGAGAGGTGCCACAATCTTTCCATAATTCTTAACAAACTTGCGATAATAACCTGTTAAGCCCAGAAATCCTCACAAGCTTTTGAGAGTCTTTGGGTGAGGCCAATATTGCATAAATTCAATATTTTTAGGATCCACCCTGACGTCGTTCTTTCCAACAAGATGACCCAAGTACTCGACTTCTGAGGTGCCAAAATGACATTTAGATTGTTTCAGGAAAAGTTGGTGCTGAGAGAGTAGATGGATAATGCAGTCCACATGAGAAAGATGATTTGTCTAGGTTTTTCTATAAATGAGGATATCATCAAAGAAAAATAAGACAAAATGACAAAGAAAAGGGAGAAAGATATGATTCATGAGTCTTTGGAAGGTGGAGGGGGCATTACATAAGAAAAAGGGCATGACCAAAAAATCATAGTGGCCCTCATGAGTTCTAAAAGAAATCTTAGGAATGTCTACCTCTTTCATATGGATTTGGTGGTAGCCAGAACGAAGATCAAGTTTAGTAAAGAACTGGGCACCACTCAATTCATCCAAGAGGTCATCAATGACAGGAATGGGAAATTTATCTTTAATGGTGAGTTTGATGAGGACACGTATGTTAGGACACATGTGCCAAGAAACTTCTTTCTTCAGGACCATGACCACAGGAGAATATTAGGGGATCGTACTAGGGTGAATAACACCTGCGTTAAGAAATTATTGAACCATTTTCTCAATTTCAATTTTTTGGGAAAAGGGGTGATGATAGGGACGAATATTGGGAGGGAGGATTCCTGGGATAAGGGGGATGGGATGATCATGAACATTGTGGGAAGGCAGGATTCCCTGGGGAGTGGAAAATACCACTTGATGTTTAAAGATGATGGATTGGATGTCTTGCATCACAGATGGTGTCTCAGTTGCCTGTATGGCATGGATTTGGGCAATAACGCCAGAATGACCTTTTTTGAGCAGCTTTTCCATGCGATGGGAACTAATGATCTTCGATGAACCGACAATGATTCCTTGGAAATTATATTTTTGACCCTCCTAGTCGAATTGCATGGTTAATTCCTTGAAATCCATGAGAATGGGACCCAAAGTCCTTAGCCAGTCTGCACCCAACACAATGTCACAACCACCCATGTCGATAGCAAACATATGATATTTCAGGTGGTAGTCACCAATTTGGAGACACACATTTTCACAATGACCTCCAAATTTCATGGAGCCACCATTGGCAATCATGATTTGGAAATTATTGACTGGGTGGATATATAAATGAGTTTCTTGGGCAATACGACGATGAATAAAATTATGGGTGCTACCACTATCAACCAGAATGATGACCTTCCTATGCTTGATGTAACCAATTATCTTGAGGGTTTGGGGAGCAGAGAAACCATTGAGATCATTTAGGGAAATGATCGGTTCTACTTCGGGAGTGTCTGAGGGAGGGGTTTTGTCCATGATTTCAGGTGACTCAGAGACAAGGGGAGTTTCAACATCCTCTTCCTAAACATCCTCCGATATGGACATAAAAAGATTTTGTTCCTTACACTTGTGGCCTGAAAAATATTTGTCATCACAATTATAACAAAGGCCTTTGAGTTGGCATTCAACCATTTCAGCTGTGGTCAATTTTTGGATCTTTAGTGGAGTAGAGGGAGTAGTGTGATTTACTGGTTTAGTGCGAGGAATAAAGGAGGGTTTCCGGTTTTGAGAAGATACAACTTGTTGTTCTTCTTTATCTCTTTTAGTAGCTTCCACCCAACTCTGAGGCCGAGCCATGAGGACATGGGCACGAATCTCATCCTTGAGGCCATTGATAAAACATTCTTGGAAAAAGGCATCAGACATGCCCTCTGTCTGAAAAGCCAGGCGCTCAAAAGAAACTATAAAGTCTTCCACTGTTCTGGATTGTTTCAACTTTTTCAAATGTCCTAAATGGTTGGTGTCAGTGTCAAAGCATTCATAAAGCTCTGCCACAAAGTGTGTCCAAGAAATATACCCTTGATGAGAAGTTTTTCTCCATTTCCACCATTGCCAACATTCTTGATCTAGATGGAGAACAACGTATCGGAGTTTGGCCAAGTAATTTGTAATTCCATATAAAGAGAAATAATGTTCCATTTGGGTTACCCAACCAGTGGGATTTGAGCCATCAAATTTGGTCACATCCACCCACAGAAGGCGTAGGTCATGCTGAAAGTGATGGGGATGAAAATTATGGGAATGAGAGGAAGTTTTAGCTTCAGTATGTGGAGGTGGGTCAGATAAAGGGTTATTTGCAGGTATATGTAACTTGGTGCAGATCATCGAAACAACAAATTCAAGCTGGGTAGTCATATCTTGTTTGAGTTCCTCGATTGAGGCGATGATGGAGGACTGCATGGTTGTATTGATGGCGACAACATTGGCACTAAGCTATTTCACTTCTTGTTGGGTCTCTGTGAAATTAGATTGCAAGGTGTTGAGGTAAGCTTCCAAGTCTTGGCTATGGGTATGGGCCATGATGATGAGGGAACCGAAATGGGGCAGGTGGGGACACATTTTTTTCTGAAAAATGATATGTATGAATGTGATAAGGGCGAAGAGATACATCCAATGGAATAAGTCTCAAATAATGGTGCAAAAATTTCCATACTTTATTTATTTATTTTTTATTTTTTACATTTGCGGAGTTATACTCCGGTCTGAAGAATACTGTAGTGATGAAATGCCCAAATGATTAACCAGGAAGAAATCTGTAGTGATTTGGCAACCCAAACATAGTTGCACGGCAATAGATCTTGTCTGTTTTAATTTTAATTTTTTTTTTTGCGGTATTCAAGGGTTCTATAGACAAGGGTTTTCCCTATGCTATAACTCTCTGATATACATGCAAGGTCCAATAGTAGTACTCGGTCCAATATCTCAGGGTACTAACTAAGGAGGCTAGACCGTGCCCTTAGCCGTACTACTCGACTACCCAGGTACTAGAGAGTATCTTCCCGACTGCTGTTATCGATGACACTATAGTAGTCAGGTGACCGATCGGTTTATCTAAAGAGGGATTCAGAAAATCTAGGCCGATCCATACACAAGTGTTGTCTGATGCACTACCACTCAAAGGGGTACCAATGGGGGTTACAAGGGTTACCAACAGATGTGCTCTTAAGAACCACCTATATTTCCTGCATGTATGAATCCCTCAATAATGGGTTTATGTGCGTAACGACATATCTCTATGGGTTAAATATGTCAAAATACGTCTCTACTCTGAAAAAAATTTAACCCACAATTTTCTGCCACGGAAATTTCTCTGATACCACTTATAATATTCCAGATATAAAAAGTATGCAGAATAGAAATAAAATGCTAGAAATGGAAGATGAACAACAATATAACCAGAATAAGACCACAATAATACTAAAATGATAACAGAATAACACCGGAAAGAGCACTTCGATTATTGAGAGCAATGTTCACAGGCCTCTTCAAGGGGGAAACCTCCAGACGAGCATAGCTCTATTACAATAATATCCAAGCTAGGGTTCTCATACCCTCGACTCCTATTTATACTAAATATGTCGATCAATAGAACCATCTAGAGGAATATCATTCTAGAAGCGAAAGCTTATGTTAGGTCTTCTTACATTCGAATTATTCTACTTTCTTGCAAGGCCTTATTAATATTGACCTTTATTACATCAGAATACATTGTTCTACCTATGTGAGGGGTTAGGTCCCTAACAACATCATGGGATATAGGACCAATGAGTGATTGGGTAAACCACTCAGCCAATAGTTGATCAGGAAGGGGAACTTTGATTAAGCGTCTTCTCCTCCTCCACTCATGGATATGATCAGAAATATGAGTGGAAGAGGATTATTTAAATGAACTCAAAATTTCAGTTCTTGTCTCATATCAAATAGGCAACTGATAATGTGTTAAGAAATCCATGACTAGGGTGTTGAAGTCATTAAATAATCCTCATGGTAACTCAATATACCATTTGGCTTTCGAAACCATGGGATTTCATTGGAAAAGTCGTAATCTTATAGAGTCATCCATTAATGAGTTGGATGAACACCAAAGATGGAAAGTTATGACATGATTATTTGGGTCTTCTCCTGATCGACCGTCAAAATTAGGAATGTTAGATGGTAATTTATCTGGTATGACGGGCCAATAAGGAGAATGAAAAATAGGATCATTCAAAATCCTAGATAAATCTGGTAAATCCAAAGTAGAAAGAAAAGGCAATTGTCTGTTCACTTGAGGAAACTAATAGTTTTGAGGAGGTAGTCCCATAGGTATACCAGTAGGACCATAAGCAATCTGTAGATAGTTAGATAGTCCTGAAAGATTCGACTATGGATGATTTTGAGTCAAATATCCAACAAGAGTTGGTTGATTAGGCATGCTCCCTTAGAAAGGAACATTAGACTGAAAATTTTGACCCCAAGTAGGATTCATAGAACCTAGATATGGTTGTACGAGATTAGGGGGCACAAAAAAATTAACTTGAGGATGTTTCCCCCTAAAGGGTTATTGATTCCCTTAGAAAGGAAGATTCCAAGGTTGAGATTGTAATTCGGGTATACTTTCCCCATAAAATGGGTTATGGCCTTCAACTTGAGGTTTCCCCCCAACTTGAAGTTGACCTCCAACTTGAGGTTTCTTCCCAATTTTAGGTTTCCCCCCAACTTGAGGTTGACCTCCAATAGGAATCTGAAAACCAAAAGTGACAAGATGATTGGTGCCTCCAAATATATTGGAGATACTAGGACCAGGATGATTAGATCCTCCAGGAAAAGGTGGAGGAGGAACGTAAAGCCCCCCAGAGAGAACCTGGATAGGTGTAGGAACAAAATGACTAGCAACATTATACCCAGGAGGAACAAAAATATTAGACCCTCCAAATGGATTCTGGGTAGGAATAGCAATGGAAGTATTTAAAGCATTATACCCAGGGGGAAGTGATATATTTGATCTAAGAGGGAGTGGAGTTCCAATAGGAGCTTGAGTGATAAACACATTCCCAGTAGAAACATTCATAGCTTGTGGGACCATGGTAGAGTTGGCGATCTGGAGAGGAAGAATCAAATGAGAACCAATCAATAATTGGTCTGAAACTGTGACAACGTTACTAGTTGTGCTAGTAAAATGATCTAAAGGTACTGTATAGGTAATAGAAGTCACATGCATTTGTGATTCCATAGGTTGATTAGGAATCATTCCTATCCTATCAAAAATATCGTGTCCCAAAGAAGTCCTCCAAAATGAATGAAAAGGGACAGAGCTAGGATTAAAAATTCCAGCAGTATGAATTAGAGTTCTAAATGACTCACTTTGAAAGGGTGGATCGTCCACACTAGAATCTGTGTGAGGTCTAGTAGGTGTCTGAGTATGATCTTCAGTAAAAATTTCTCCCAATGAATTTAGCCGAAGAAAAAATGGATCTTCTCTAAGATTCAATAACAGGTTTACGGGAAGTATCGACTCCTCTAATGGAGTAGAACTTCCAATTTTAGAGGCTACTTCGTTCTTGACTGCTCCTTCAAGAGAGCCCTCTAGTGAATTGGGAAGAAAAGGGACGTAATCTTCCATATCTTTCAAAGTTAGTCCTGGCATCCTATGTGAACGACGAGGGCCGATGTTGGCCGCACCAAATAAAGAACGAAAGAATATATGTCCAACTAGAGAAACAACTAACACTCACTAATAAAATCTAGAAATCAAGCATGCAAACAAAACTTCTTATTTCAAAGTCACTAGTTGGTGATGAAATCCAATGTTGTGAAGTCAAGACAAGAAGGGGATGGGATAAAGCGGGTGCAAAAGTTACGTTGACGACCTTCTTAACGGACTTACACCCTGGTGCAAGCTCCCACACATAATCGTGGGTATACCCTCCAAGGAGCCCGAGTGAGTTTCGACAACATCGATTCTAGGTACCGTGAAGAACTTCCCCTCCACAGTCACCTCGTGTAAAGACCCTAAAGATATATGCTTACGACAATGATTCTTGGGGAAACAATCGACAATTGATCCACGCGCAAAGGTAGGGTATCTAGCCCGAAATCAAGTCGAGAAGGTGCCCACATGATTTTCTTCTCAAGTGACCCCCAATAATACACACAATCTCTACACTAAGACCGAAAAAGCAGGGTGAGTAACTTTTTCAGTCCTAATGAGACCTCATTATTTACCCTTGTGTTAGAAGGGCTTCCCAGGACAAAATGTAGCAAGTGGATTTGAAATCTCCCTATCACAAGATACTATTGTGTTTTTTTATGCTTTGGAGAGTGTGCATTACAAACTATTCCAAATATCTATCCTAGCTAATGTTGGTGAAGAGAATTTATAGAAAATAAAAGTTTCTAATAAATTTTAAAATTACGTTGTATTTTTAAAGGCTGTTGTTTACTCAAAAGGGAAATGGAAATGAAACTGATGATGTATGTGAACTTGACCCAATAAAACGCAAGAAGAGATGATTATGAAATATTTTAATTCGATGAAATCTAATTACAGTAGGGATAAGGTATCTCTTTCAACTACAAAAGCTACAAAACACAATTTCTCAATTTTTGAATGAACAAAATTCCAAATAATCAAAATTTACAAAATTTTCCAATTTTCTCTTTTAACAAATATTTTGAATGCAATAATTTTCTTGTGAGCAATTACTAAAAAGAAGAAATGACTTCAGTTCTTTCTTTCTCAAATCATATCAGAGACGTAATGAAGAAAATAAAACGTAACTGAAGAAAATTAACACACTCTCAACACGATTCCCAAATCAAAACTATAATGTAGACAAAAATGAAATGATAGGAAATCCTTTTGTCAACTAAAAACAAAACTGTTTCTCAATCAATGAACAATCCAGAAAGTAAACAAAATCCAAAACTCCAAATAAATCCAGGACTCTTGGACAAACAAGCACTCATGACCGAGATCTAGATATTTTACCCTTGTGACAAGAATCAAAAGCAAAACTTGCAAAATTTACAAAGAAAAACTTCCAATTTATGAAAACCAAACAATGCAAGCTTAAAACTTGTAAATCAATCAATCAATGGTATCATAAGTTCATCCCAGGCAATTGAGGAAAAACTAGGTGGAAAAAGAAAAATTGGCTACCTCCAACAATTCCTACAGGAATCGTCGTGGGCTACAGTGGAGCACAATGCGACGATCTAGGGTCATCGCATTCTGCCAATAGGGTACAGTGTGACGTCGTCACACTGGTCTGCACCAATAGAGTGCATTTTTAGAGGATCGTCATGGTCTATCTATATAGTACATTGCGACGATCTCTGTAACTAAAGGAAAATGGAAGGAAAAACAAAAATTCTTACTGAACTTTCAGACCTAGGGAGTCTAGATGGATCACCCACAGACTCACATAATGAATTTAACCAAAAGAAGGCAGGCTAAAAGAAAATAAGAGGAAAAAACCAAAATAAAGTCGTATCCCCAGCGAAGGCACCCATTTTGTTATTAGATTAATCGATAAGTGTGGACACAAATAGATCTCCCTAGATCCCACAGGAAACTAGAACAAAATAGAACAAAATGCACACTTCGCCTTAAACTTCATTATCATATGAACTAGTTTAATGAAGTACAAGTGACATACCTTTTAAACGATCCTTGATCCTCGCTAGTTTCTTCCTTGTTGGGTTTGCATAATAGTAAGCCTGTCCAAGAATAAAAAACCAACAAAGAGGGAAAAAAAAGATATATGTATTCTAATGAAGTCTATGTATATGATCAAGGAATTATACAATAGAATACAAGATGCTTTTATAGGGAAGAAATGCATTATTATATTAAATGAATAGAAAGTGGAGAATACAACCCATGGTTTGATGTTGCAAGGTCCCCCTTTCGATGGCTCTTTGCTTCAACACACTCCTTTGCTCCAATGCCTTGAATGAAGAAGATCCACAATCTGACTTGATGAACTAAAGAAAAGATCTCAAGCATAATTTGAAGTAGAAATCTCCATACAAATCTTAGCCTATTCAACCTTAGCCTTTTCCATGAGATATCCCTCTTTATATAGTGTGAAAGAGAGATGGATGAGGAGATTGTGATGATCCCACCAAATCAGATATCGAGTAAGATCCAAACCTACAGGAGGCCACCTCATATTCTAGAATATTCTCTTCTAGAACATTTGTGAAATTTGACCCATCTCATGATTTAAGAATCATCACACCCTATGCACAAGCAACACATGATGACGTCACATTCCAGGTTTAGGGTAGAGTGCGATGCTCATGCATCGTTTCACCCCATGCATATAGCAGGGTGTGATGACCTTCTTTTATATGGTTTTTGAGAGAGAAAAGAAAATCACTTTTCCCATGGAGAAAGTATCTTTTTAATATTTTTAGGGAACATGAACACATCTTGTCAGGTGATCACCGAGGTGACCAAAATAATGTGTAACATACCACAATTCACAACAACCATATGATTAGATCTCCTAGATTGATCTTGACCATCAATCTCTCTTGAAGGATTCATCGTCGGTCTAGGGCATATCTCTTCTTCACTTCAAACTTCCACTACCTCCAAATTACACCCTCAAGTTCCACAACACTCATTTTGCACCTATACTTATGTGAATTTCCAATCCCTTCTCCGCGGGTCTAAGGAATATCTTGTCATAATTCCATTGCCTCTAGAATGCACCTTCATGTTCTGTCGCACTCACTTTGCACCCATACTTAGAAACATTTTCTAAGTGTTTCACCATTAGTTTGTAAGACAACATGAGCCCTTGGATCTCTTACACTCAAGGTAGTCCAATCTATGATATGTGGCTACCTCCTAAGCCATCGGATCTCTCACCTTCTGGGTCATTTGATCCATGACATGTAGAAACCTCCTGGGTCATCAGATCTATTACTCTTTGGGTCGTCTGATCTATTACACATGGTGAACTCTTGGGTTGTCAGATCTGTCACCTTCTGAGCCATCAGATCTATTCTCCATACTTAGTCATTTTTCAAAAGATCCAAAACATCTCTATTCTTATTCATGATCTTTTATGTCCAACCGATCCACCATACTTAGTCATTTTTTCAGGTCTCACTGCATTCGACCAATTCTCCATAATTATTTATTTTTCAAGATATCACCGTGAGTTCATGGGGAATCTCCATTATTCTCTTGTTGACTTCATCCAATCGATTCGTGTCACTTATTCAATTATTTGAATTTTTACCACAAGCCCATGGGTTTATGGCACTTGCCCGATTCTTGTGACTTTGTTCGTCCGATTGATCCAATCTTCATACTTATCCATTTATCGAGACATCAATCGATTCCTGATACTTAGTTATTTTCCAATATTTTACCATGGGTCCATGGGTTCACACTCTCATATTTCTGGTTCTCCATCGTGCTCATAATATCCGTGATAT
>JZKD02S1390392.1:173646-189150 GCA_000966675.3 Picea glauca
GCATCAGTCACATATATGAGAAACACAGAGACAGATATTTTCCAAGGAAACCCATACAAGGTAAAAACCTCTTTTTCTTTATATGATAAGTAATAATTACATTCTTTACATTATCGTACATATGAGCACCAACTCATAATGAGGCTACAACCTCTGTTTAGCAACCTAAAACTTGTTGAGAGCACCAACTCTCTGTTTTTCTCTAGCACCAACTAGAAGGAAGCACCGACTCCCTGGATTCTCTAACACCAACTAGAAGGAAGCACCAACTCCCTTTGTTCAAGAACCCACTTGAACCTCTGAGGACAAAAGTCCTCCCTAGCACCTCCCAACCACCCTGAAATATAACTCTTTGAATCTGAAACTTACTACAGTGATATAATGTTCAACAATGGCTTACCCGATTTATCATTGTTCTTATGTATCTCGTTGCTCTTTCTGCCACACTGCCTTTCTGCACATCTCACTTCCATTGTCTGTTCTTCTGCGATTTATCCTCTGTGCACCATGTCCATTCACTGCACAGTTCCTCTTCAGATCAATTCAGCTGCTGCACAATCTTCCTTCTTCACGCATGAATCACTTTCCACATCAACAAACACCACCACTCGAACAACAACAACAGCCACATCTCTTCTCTGTACCGTGTATTTATAGCTTCTGTGCACCTTGTGCATGCAATGTTCGCAATGCCTCTGCATGTTGACTCTGCACCATTATCCTCCACCTCTCGAGTGCTCTATCTGATTATCATCGTGACTCTTCAGCTTCTCTGGTGGTTCGCCCCGCGTGTCCAGCATCACTGTATGTTATATTGAGATTCCTCAGTCTCTCTAGCAGTTTAAGACTCTTCGTCTTCTCTGAGACAGTCGAACTCTTGATCTTCATCGACCCTGATCAACGGTTCATGATCTTGGTGAATCAACGGTCCTGATCTCATCGAGATCTCGCATCTCGTTGTTCCTTCATTGGAGATTTTCATTACTCCAAGTCACGATAGGCGATACTCCGAGATGGAGCTCAGATCAATGGTCCACATCTTTTGGTGTATTGACAGTCAAGATCTTATCATGATCTTGCATCTCGCTGTTTCTTCGTTGGAGTTTCTCGTCACTCCAAGTCGCGATAGGCGAGACTCATAGATGGAGCTCAGATCAACGGTCCATATCTTTTGATGTATTGACGGTCAGGATCATTTCTTGATCTCGCATCTCGCTGATCCTAAGATGGATATTTTCGTCACTCCAAGTCGTGATAGGCGAAACTCTGAGATGGAGCTTTATGGTGCTTTTATCTTTCACCACGCGTCCTCTTGATCCAAAGGTCCTTGATTAAATTGTGATCTCGCATCTCGTTGTTCCTTTGACTTTCCAGTCAGGGAGATGACGATCTCTCGCCACATGTGATCCCCCGCGCAGATCCAACGGTCCTCCTCTGATCTGGATCCGATGGACTTCTCTCGCTACCTCGCGACCTCACGACTTGGAGTACCCAATGTTTTGAATCTCAACCTATGAACTCCCGAGTTCGCGAGATCTCTCGATCTCTCACCACTTGTCCCTCCATATGGACGGCTATAAATCTCTCACCACTTCGCTGCCTCGCATCCTGGCGCCTCACGACTTTGAACACCCAATACTTGGGCCTTTATCCTGTGAACCCCCCCCCCCGAGTTCACGAGATCTCTTCGATCTCTGCCATGCGTCCTTCCCAGATGGACGGTCCTGATCTTCTCGCCACTTCACTGCTTCGCGACCTCGCTCCTCCTGACCTTTGACACCAAATCCTCAGCTCTTCCACTCACGAGCTTCTGAGTTTTCTCAGATCTAACGCCTGAGATCTATCCTTCTCTTCAACGCACACTCTTCTTGTTTTTATTCATATCTGATGACCCTCATGCTATCGGGAATTTCAGATGGGATCCAACGATCAGCGACGCTTCTCCTCCAAGTTTACACATCCTTCTTACTTGGAAGAATTTTGACTCTGCACTAATTTCTCCTGAGCCTACGTTGTTCCTGTTTTTCCATCGATGCACATTCTGATCCTGCCATCTTCACTGTTGTACTTGCCATCAATGACAAGCATACGTTGTCTGTTAAACATTTGCCAACAGACTTGTCATTGATGACTTCCATACACTCAAGGAGAGAATGATTTTGATGAGGGTCGACTACCAACAATTGTTGGGGGATAGGGATTACGTATTGGAGGTTGGCGAGATGTATTACAGGGCACTGAGGGAGCAGGAGACTGAGGTGGACCGACTCACTCATGAGTTGGTGAGCACATGGATATTCTCGGAAAGCACACAGACAACCCTTCAAGAATCAGAGTCTAGATCAGAGGAGCTCCTTGAGGAAATTAGATAGAGATCCACTACATCTATTTCAACAGAGATTCAGATATATCCCTCGGCCACATTACGAGAGGATTTTGGTGATTTAGTAGTGGAGCACTAGTTGAGGGAGGAGCATGAGGAGTAACCAGGATCACTGATGAGTATGGAGAGATATGATCCAGAGATACATGAGGATGTCCATAGGTCACAGGGACCACCCTTCACGAGGGGTGTTGAAACAGTTGAGCACACACGTACACATGGGGATTCCAAAGCCAGGGGAAGTTATGAGGACACTTCCATTTGTGTTCCAGGATTGGTTGAAATTCATGTAGAGGATGACCCCCTAGTACACTCAGGATCCAGGTTGTTGTAGGTGTATACAGGAGATCACATGAGTATGAAAGGGCACATAGTGATGAGTGGTAGTTCATAGAGACATATAGAGTTGTACAATGGGATTCAGGGGGATGCATTGGATTGCAAGGAGGAGATGTACTTAGTAGAGGATGGAGATTCCTCTCCCTTGTAGTAGTATACAGATCTGGGAGATCACCTTCACCGTAGAAGCAGTTGTGTGAGTGATGATGGATGGAGAATGATTGACCCGCAGTTAGTGGAGGTACCTACCATTGTACCGGATGGTTTGTGTTCAGTGATGAGTGCAGGCGATTATTTACCATGGGTGTTGATGGATGAGATTTTGGTTAAGTCCTTTGGATTGACCAAAGCATATGATACTTTCAAGTCCTACAATTGGTTGCAGATATTTATGATAGCCTTTCCCGATACTTTCATCATTGACAGTAGCATAGGGGGAGCTAGACAGTGGAAGGGGACATGGAGAGTTGGTAGGCCGAGACCACTTGACAGGAGTGTCTTTATTGCATTCATCAGGATAGGGGTGGATCATCAAGGGCAGACAGTTGAGACCATGGGTGTGATGGGGAATATCCTAGGCCATGGGATAGAGGATATCTCAGAGGTTACGACATATTCAAACTCTCATTGGGATGAGGGTGGAGTGATTTTGACAGTTACCAGTAGGGCACACCAGCAATTAGTGGGGATTGTAAGTGATGAACTTCCAAATTTGACATGGGATCCAAGAGTCCATTTGGTCAATAGTTTGTTTCATCTTATGAGGATCCAGGAGTGGAGGGTCCAGTGTCGATACTTTGAGCAGACAGTCATGATAATAGTAGAGAAACATTGACATGATGGTCCATGTCAGAGATTAGCATGGTACCCTAGGATTACAAGACTAGACATTTCATTGACTGATGGAGAAGAGTGGGCATTTGCAGGGGGGAGTCACTTTGATTTTCCATTGAGTTTCAATATTGGGGAGAGCACGTTACTGACTGGTGATTCATTGAGTTCTTGTAGTACCTCACTATGGCAGCAACATGTTCAATCGGTGGGGGTCATGTTGAGTTTGGTATGGTTTGGTAGGATAGACCCATTTTGGGTTGAGGCCATGTGTTATTTGCAGGAGACTCATGGTGTTGATATGTTACAGAACTATACTCCATAGGGAATTGTAGTTGAAATTCTGATATGGGATCTAGGGATTGGGGTGCTTGGTAGTTCAACGTTTGATGGATTTGAGTTTTGAGTAGAGTGTTTACTCAGGGAGTTGACTGAGATTCCTCAGTCATTGATAATTCTACTCATCAGGAGCATGTGGGTGTCATGTGTGGTGAGAACTTGGAGATACCACATCTTGAGGGGAGTCTACCTTGTGTCACATAGGTGGATATGGGACCCCGGTATCATATGTAGTTGGATTAAGTTATTGCTTGAGGACATGCAATATTCTGGCAGGGAGGACTGTAATGTCCCCATTTTGGGACATTATAACTTTACAGAGTGTTATGCCTACCAGAGTAGCTAGATAGGGGTGAAAGAGAGTTCGGGATATATTGAGGGGTTTTATTGGTCTCAACTTGCATCGTTCATCATCAGGATTCATTTTGCAGAGCTTGTTTTTGGTTTCGTTGCATTTCGACAATTTCCGTAATTTTGAGTTATTATGGGTCATATCTTAATTAATTTCACTAAGAAGGTCATAATGGGCATATTACTTGGAGAAACCTATTAGTTTAATAGCTCATCTGAATTGGGAAGAATAGAACTACAAGATAAGATGATGAGAAGTGACTTTCAATGGTCGGAGAAGCCATAAGGATGGATAAATCACTTTTTAGAGGTAAAATGATTAATTAATTAAGTGATTTAATCAAGGAATAATAAAATAAATTAAAATTCACTTGGAGGGAAAAGGTCAACAATGAATTAGGGTTTCAGCAGTGAATTAGGTTTTTGGAAATCTATAAGAGAAGAGTCAACGACCTAATTCATCATTATGCAGATTATGACTTGTCATTGAGGAGAGAGGTGCTTCTCAGGAGAGATAGTTCAGTGGATTCCAGGAGGAAGACACCAGTTGGTTGATTTTGATGTTGAGAGACATTCCCTAGTCAGTGGGAAGGTCACACAGTTCTTCCATCATTCTTCAGCAGCAGTTACGCAGGCTTCAACAGCAAGGGCGCACTTATCCAGGGTGAGGGCGCAGCTCCTGAGGAGGTTTAGGGAATCGACTTGTCCCATCTAGGGAGAATTCAGAGATTTCCCTCCAACCCATTTGAGAGGAAGGAAACGCACATATTTTTCTTGGTTCCTCGTTATATTATGACAGAGGAATCATCTGGGGTGCATTTTCAAGACTTGGAAGTGTGGAACTTTTGGCGGATACATTCAAGGTTCCCGAGTGAGAATCGGGTCAGATTCGGGGAAACCTTTCCGACCCATTTCCCAGTAGACCAAGGTAGTCATTTTGAGATACATATTAGCTGATTCCAATGGTGGAATCACTAGGGCACATTTTTCCAGTGAGAGAGGGGCGCATTCCCCCAGGGAGATCCCTCCGAGGTCCAAACCCACCAGTAGAGGGGTCTGATAGTTACCAATACTGAGAACTAGAGCAAGGCGCATCATTTGGGACATTTTCTAGGTCATTTTGAGAGGTATAGATGCCAGGGAAAACTTTCCAGACTTCCAGTAGTTACCATACAAGCTGCCATAGTTCCAACGCATCCACTGATCCCACAATGCTCACCTATTCTGGGTATTATCATTTAGTTTGCTTATTATATTCTAGCTAAGATCCTTTTCTCTTTTGATCTAGCCAAGTGTTGTCATTTTATTTAGCCACATTCAACCTTTGTACTCTGCAGAGATATCATAATATAAACTTTGCAGTCCTTTGTCACATTTTTTATTTGTATGATCATTTATATGTTGTAAACAATTAATCCTACACACACATTAACAACGTTTCCTAGACTAGGCAAGTCAGGAACATTACAGGATACGGGTGCCATTAGGATATTTTTGTGTAGAAAGGATGCAT
The DNA here is from genome assembly GCA_000966675.3 of Picea glauca. Lineage (NCBI taxonomy): Eukaryota > Viridiplantae > Streptophyta > Pinopsida > Pinales > Pinaceae > Picea > Picea glauca. Next base: position 179,403 of record JZKD02S1390392.1, read on the forward strand.
ATTGGGGTCTTAACCATGGTAAGGGGAGGAAATAAATGGAATCAAGTATTGTATACATATTTTAAGGATATGATCCATGAACAAGGCTTTAAAGTTCCATGTAAACCCTATAAAAGGGATCTTCAATCTTCAAGTGGGATATGGGAACCTATTAGAGGTTTTTCATACTAGGGATGGATCTTAGGGTCTTGACCATGGTAAAAGGTAGAAAAAAATTACATATGACCTAAACGAATCTTCTTGGGCTCATGAGACAAAAGGAGGTCTTAAGCAACTACACACACCCTTGAGAGGGGATATTTATAAGCCACCATTTGGGATACATGCACCATTAGGAGACTGCATTCATAGGTGATGAGTCTTGATTCCTTAACCATAGCCATATGGAAACCATTAGAAGGGTTTTATTATTGAATTACAGAGCTGAGTTGATGTCGCAGAATCTTCAATTCACCCACCACAAATGTCATGCACCGACCCTGCATAGTGAGCACTAGTGAATGGGGCCAATGTTGAAATTTCTTCAATATATGTCTTTATGCATCGAAGTTTGACATGGTTAGACTAGACACATGACTTGACGGTATGGGATGGTTTCAAGAATCAATGATGTATGATGTCCCCACATGATATTTGAGATCGTCCACATTTGCATCAACATTCATCATCCACCTCTCTTTGTCATCATTCGTCATTCCCTTCTATAGAATCATTGTCAGAACTATCTTGAAATTTTACATGGACCTTACAATACACCCATCACAAATTTCTTCCACCGAAATCACATAGTGAGCAGTGAATGGGGACAATGTTGAAATGTTTTCAATCTGTTCTCGTATGCATAGAAATTTGACATGGTTAGACTAGATAGTTGACTTGAAGGTATGGGAGGGTTTTTATACATAAGGATGTTTTATGTCCCTACATAATACTTAAGGAGAGTTTGATTATTGAATTACCAATTCGAGTTTATGTCATAGAATCTTCAATTCACCCACCACAAATTTCATGCACCGACCCTACATAGTGAGCAGTGAATAGGGCCAATGTTGAAATTTCTTCAAACTGTGCATGTATGCATCGAAATTCAACATGGTTATACTAGACACATGCCTTGACGGTATGGGAGGGTTTCAAGACTCAAGGATGTCTAATGTCTCAACCACATAATATTTGAGATCGTTCATGTTTGCAACAACGTTCATAATGGGCATCTCATTGTCAAATGTCGTTGTTTCCATATGTAGAATCTTTGTTGGAACTCTCTTGAAATGTGATGGAACTTCCAATTCACCCACCAAAAATGTCATGCACTGACCCCGCATAGTGAGCAGTGAATGGGGCCAACGTTGAAATTTATTCAATATGTGCATCTATGCATCAAAATTTGACATGGTTAGACTATACACATGCCTTGACAGTATGGGAGGGTTTCAAGACTCAAGGATGTCTGATGTCCCGGCCACATAATATTTGAGATCATCCATGTTTGAAAAAATGTTCATAATGGGAATCTCAGTTTCAAATGTCGTTGTTTCCATCTGTAGAATTTTTTTTGTAACTCTCTTGAAATGTCATGGAAATACCAATTCACCCACTACAAATATCATTCATCGACCCCACATAGTGAGCAGTGAATGGGGCCAACGTTGAAATTTCTTCAATATGTTCCTGTATGCGTCAAAATTTGACATGGTTAGACTAGACACATGCCTTGACAGTATGGGAGGGTCTCAAGACTCAAGGATGTATGACGTCCCCACATAATATTTGATATCATCCACATTTTCATCAATGTTCATCATGCACGTCTCATTGCCAATGTTTTTCATTCCCTTCTATAGAATTGTTGTCAGAACTATCTTGAAATTTCACATGGAACTTCAAATACACCCATCACAAATTTCTTCCATCAACCCCACACAGTGAGCAGTGAATGGGGCCAACGTTGAAATGTTTTCAATCTGTTCCCGTATGAATCGAAATTTGACATGGTTAGACTAGATAGTTTCCTTNGGGTGCTTGGTAGTTCAACGTTTGATGGATTTGAGTTTTGAGTAGAGTGTTTACTCAGGGAGTTGACTGAGATTCCTCAGTCATTGATAATTCTACTCATCAGGAGCATGTGGGTGTCATGTGTGGTGAGAACTTGGAGATACCACATCTTGAGGGGAGTCTACCTTGTGTCACATAGGTGGATATGGGACCCCGGTATCATATGTAGTTGGATTAAGTTATTGCTTGAGGACATGCAATATTCTGGCAGGGAGGACTGTAATGTCCCCATTTTGGGACATTATAACTTTACAGAGTGTTATGCCTACCAGAGTAGCTAGATAGGGGTGAAAGAGAGTTCGGGATATATTGAGGGGTTTTATTGGTCTCAACTTGCATCGTTCATCATCAGGATTCATTTTGCAGAGCTTGTTTTTGGTTTCGTTGCATTTCGACAATTTCCGTAATTTTGAGTTATTATGGGTCATATCTTAATTAATTTCACTAAGAAGGTCATAATGGGCATATTACTTGGAGAAACCTATTAGTTTAATAGCTCATCTGAATTGGGAAGAATAGAACTACAAGATAAGATGATGAGAAGTGACTTTCAATGGTCGGAGAAGCCATAAGGATGGATAAATCACTTTTTAGAGGTAAAATGATTAATTAATTAAGTGATTTAATCAAGGAATAATAAAATAAATTAAAATTCACTTGGAGGGAAAAGGTCAACAATGAATTAGGGTTTCAGCAGTGAATTAGGTTTTTGGAAATCTATAAGAGAAGAGTCAACGACCTAATTCATCATTATGCAGATTATGACTTGTCATTGAGGAGAGAGGTGCTTCTCAGGAGAGATAGTTCAGTGGATTCCAGGAGGAAGACACCAGTTGGTTGATTTTGATGTTGAGAGACATTCCCTAGTCAGTGGGAAGGTCACACAGTTCTTCCATCATTCTTCAGCAGCAGTTACGCAGGCTTCAACAGCAAGGGCGCACTTATCCAGGGTGAGGGCGCAGCTCCTGAGGAGGTTTAGGGAATCGACTTGTCCCATCTAGGGAGAATTCAGAGATTTCCCTCCAACCCATTTGAGAGGAAGGAAACGCACATATTTTTCTTGGTTCCTCGTTATATTATGACAGAGGAATCATCTGGGGTGCATTTTCAAGACTTGGAAGTGTGGAACTTTTGGCGGATACATTCAAGGTTCCCGAGTGAGAATCGGGTCAGATTCGGGGAAACCTTTCCGACCCATTTCCCAGTAGACCAAGGTAGTCATTTTGAGATACATATTAGCTGATTCCAATGGTGGAATCACTAGGGCACATTTTTCCAGTGAGAGAGGGGCGCATTCCCCCAGGGAGATCCCTCCGAGGTCCAAACCCACCAGTAGAGGGGTCTGATAGTTACCAATACTGAGAACTAGAGCAAGGCGCATCATTTGGGACATTTTCTAGGTCATTTTGAGAGGTATAGATGCCAGGGAAAACTTTCCAGACTTCCAGTAGTTACCATACAAGCTGCCATAGTTCCAACGCATCCACTGATCCCACAATGCTCACCTATTCTGGGTATTATCATTTAGTTTGCTTATTATATTCTAGCTAAGATCCTTTTCTCTTTTGATCTAGCCAAGTGTTGTCATTTTATTTAGCCACATTCAACCTTTGTACTCTGCAGAGATATCATAATATAAACTTTGCAGTCCTTTGTCACATTTTTTATTTGTATGATCATTTATATGTTGTAAACAATTAATCCTACACACACATTAACAACGTTTCCTAGACTAGGCAAGTCAGGAACATTACAGGATACGGGTGCCATTAGGATATTTTTGTGTAGAAAGGATGCATATTGGGGTCTTAACCATGGTAAGGGGAGGAAATAAATGGAATCAAGTATTGTATACATATTTTAAGGATATGATCCATGAACAAGGCTTTAAAGTTCCATGTAAACCCTATAAAAGGGATCTTCAATCTTCAAGTGGGATATGGGAACCTATTAGAGGTTTTTCATACTAGGGATGGATCTTAGGGTCTTGACCATGGTAAAAGGTAGAAAAAAATTACATATGACCTAAACGAATCTTCTTGGGCTCATGAGACAAAAGGAGGTCTTAAGCAACTACACACACCCTTGAGAGGGGATATTTATAAGCCACCATTTGGGATACATGCACCATTAGGAGACTGCATTCATAGGTGATGAGTCTTGATTCCTTAACCATAGCCATATGGAAACCATTAGAAGGGTTTTATTATTGAATTACAGAGCTGAGTTGATGTCGCAGAATCTTCAATTCACCCACCACAAATGTCATGCACCGACCCTGCATAGTGAGCACTAGTGAATGGGGCCAATGTTGAAATTTCTTCAATATATGTCTTTATGCATCGAAGTTTGACATGGTTAGACTAGACACATGACTTGACGGTATGGGATGGTTTCAAGAATCAATGATGTATGATGTCCCCACATGATATTTGAGATCGTCCACATTTGCATCAACATTCATCATCCACCTCTCTTTGTCATCATTCGTCATTCCCTTCTATAGAATCATTGTCGGAACTATCTTGAAATTTTACATGGACCTTACAATACACCCATCACAAATTTCTTCCACTGAACTCACACACTGAGCAGTGAATGGGGCCAACATTGAAATGTTTTCAATCTATTCCCGTATGCATTGAAATTTGACATGGTTAGACTAGATAGTTGACTTGAAGGTATGGGAGGGTTTTTATACATAAGGATGTTTTATGTCCCTGCATAATACTTAAAGAGAGTTTGATTATTGAATTACCAATTCGATTTTATGTCATAGAATCTTCAATTCACCCACGACAAATGTCATGCACCGACCCTACATAGTGAGCAGTGAATAGGGCCAACGTTGAAATTTCTTCAAACTGTGCATGTATGCATCAAAATTCAACATGGTTATACTAGACACATGCCTTGACGGTATGGGAGGGTTTCAAGACTCAAGGATGTCTAATGTCTCAACCACATAATATTTGAGATCGTTCATGTTTGCAACAATGTTCATAATGGGCGTCTCATTGTCAAATGTTGTTGTTTCCATCTGTAGAATCTTTGTTGGAACTCTCTTGAAATGTGATGGAACTTCCAATTCACCCACCAAAAATGTCATGCACTGACCTCGCATAGTGAGCAGTGAATGGGGCCAACGTTGAAATTTATTCAATATGTGCCTCTATGCATCAAAATTTGACATGGTTAGACTATACACATGCCTTGACAGTATGGGAGGGTTTCAAGACTCAAGGATGTCTGATGTCCCGGCCACATAATATTTGAGATCATCCATGTTTGAAAAAATGTTCATAATGGGAATCTCAGTTTCAAATGTCGTTGTTTCCATCTGTAGAATTTTTTTTGTAACTCTCTTGAAATGTCATGGAAATACCAATTCACCCACTACAAATATCATTCATCGACCCCACATAGTGAGCAGTGAATGGGGCCAACGTTGAAATTTCTTCAATATGTTCCTGTATGCGTCAAAATTTGACATGGTTAGACTAGACACATGCCTTGACAGTATGGGAGGGTCTCAAGACTCAAGGATGTATGACGTCCCCACATAATATTTGATATCATCCACATTTTCATCAATGTTCATCATGCACGTCTCATTGCCAATGTTTTTCATTCCCTTCTATAGAATTGTTGTCAGAACTATCTTGAAATTTCACATGGAACTTCAAATACACCCATCACAAATTTCTTCCATCAACCCCACACAGTGAGCAGTGAATGGGGCCAACGTTGAAATGTTTTCAATCTGTTCCCGTATGAATCGAAATTTGACATGGTTAGACTAGATAGTTTCCTTNCAAGGATGTCTGATGTCCCGGCCACATAATATTTGAGATCATCCATGTTTGAAAAAATGTTCATAATGGGCATCTCATTTTCAAATGTCGTTGTTTCCATATGTAGAATCTTTTTTGTAACTCTCTTGAAATGTCATGGAAATTCCAATTCACCCACTACAAATATCAATCATCGACCCCACATAGTGAGCAGTGAATGGGGCCAACATTGAAATTTCTTCAATATGTTCCTGTATGCGTCAAAATTTGACATGGTTAGACTAGACACATGCCTTGACAGTATGGGAGGGTCTCAAGACTCAAGGATGTATGATGTCCCCACATAATATTTGATATCATCCACATTTTCATCAATTTTCATCATGCACATCTCATTGCCAATGTTTTTCATTCCCTTCTATAGAATTGTTATCAGAACTATCTTGAAATTTCACATGGAACTTCAAATACACCCATCAAAAATTTCTTCCATCAACCCCACACAGTGAGCAGTGAATGGGGCCAACGTTGAAATGTTTTCAATCTGTTCCCGTATGAATCGAAATTTGACATGGTTAGACTAGATAGTTTCCTTGAAGGTATGGGAGGGTTTCAATACTTAAGGATGTTTGATGTCCCTGCATAAAATTTGAGATCATCCATGTTTGCATCAACGTTCAATATAATAGATGTATCATTGTCATCATTCTTCATTTCCATCTATAGAATATTTTTCGGAACTCTCTTGAAATTTCATGGCACTTCCAATACACCCATCACAAATTTCATCTTCCACCAACCCCGCATAGTGAGCAGTGAATGGGGCCAACGTTGAAATTTCTTCAAACTGTGCATGTATGCATCGAAATTCGGCATGGTTAGACTAGACACATGCCTTGACAATATGGGAGGGTTTCAAGACTCAAGGATGTCTGATGTCCCAGCCACATAATATTTTATATTGTCCATGTTTGCAACAACATTCATAATGGGTGTCTCATTGTCAAATGTCATTGTTTCCATCTGTAGAATATTTATTGGAACTCTCTTGAAATGTCATGGAACTTCCAATTCACCCAACACAAATGTCATGCACCAACCCTACATAGTGAGAAGTGAATGGGGCCAACGTTGAAATTTCCTCAATATGTGCATGCATGCATCAAAATTTGACATGGTTAGACTAGACACGTGCATTGACGGTATGGGAGGGTTTCAAGACTTAAGGATGTCTGATGTCCGGGCCACATAATATTTGAGATCGTCTATGTTTGAAACAACATTCATAATGGGTGTCTCATTATCAAATGTCATTGTTTCCATCTGTAGAATCTTTGATGGAACTCTCTTGAAATGTCATGGAACTTCTAATTCAACCACCACAAATTTCATGCACCAACCCCACATAGTGAGCAGTGAATGGGGCCAACGTTGAGATTTCTTCAATATGTTCATGTATGCGTCAAAATTTGACATGGTTAGAATAGACACATGCCGTGACAGTATGGGAGGGTCTCAAGAATCAAGGATGTATGATGTCCCCACATAATATTTGAGATCATCCACATTTTCATCAACATTCATCATGCACATCTCATTGCCAATGTTTGCCATTCCCTTCTATGGAATTGTTGTCGGAACTATCTTGAAATTTGACATGGAACTTCAAATACACCCATAAAAAATGTCTTCCATCGACCCTACAAAGTGAGCAGTGAATGGGGCCAATGTTGAAATGTTTTCAATCTATGCCCATATGCATCGAAATTTGACATGCTTAGACTAGTTAGTTGCCTTGAAGTTATGGGAGGGTTTCGATACTTAAGAATGTTTGATGTCCCCGCATAATATTTGAGATCATCCATTTTTTCATCATCGTTCAATATAATGGATGTCTCATTGTTATCATTATTCATTTCTATCTATAGAATCTTTTTTGGAACTCTCTTGAAATGTCATGGCACTTCCAGTACACCCATCACAAATGTCATCTTGCACTAACCCCACATAGTGAGCAGTGAATGGGGCCAACGTTGAAATTTCTTCAAACTATGCATGTATGTGTCGAAATTCGACATGGTTAGACTAGACACATGCCTTGATAGTATAGGAGGGTTTCAATACTCAAGGATGTCTGATGTCCCGGCCACATAATATTTAGTATTGTCCATGTTTGCAACAATGTTTATAATGGGCATCTCATTGTCAAATGTCATTGTTTCCATTTGTATAATATTTGTTGGAACTCTCTTGAAATGTCATGGAACTTCCAATTCACCCACCATAAATGTCATGCATCGACCCTGCATAGTGAGCATTGAATGGGGCCAACGTTGAAATTTCTTCAATATGTGCCTATATGCATCAAAATTTGATATGGTTAGACTAGACACATGCCTTGATAGTATGGGAGAGTTTCAAGACTCAAGGATGTCTGATGTCCCAGCCACATAATCTTTGAGATCGTCCATGTTTGCAACAATGTTCATAATGGGTGTCTCATTGTCAAATGTCGTTGTTTCCATCTGTAGAATCTTTGTTGGAACTCTCTTGAAATATCATGGAACTTCCAATTCACCCACCACAAATGTCATGCACCGACCCTGCATAGTGAGTAGTGAATGGGTCCAACATTGAAATTTCTTCAATATGTGCCTGTATGCATCGAAATTTGACATGGTTAGACTAGACACATGCCTTGACAGTATGGGAGGGTTTCAAGACTCAAGGATGTATGATGTCCCAATATAATCTTTGCGATCATCCACATTTGCATCAACGTTCATCATGTTGCACCTCTCATTGTCATCATTCGTCATTTCCTTCTATAGAATCGTTGTCGGAACTATCTTGAAATTTGACATGGAACTTCCCTTCTATAGAATTGTTGTTGGAACTATCTTGAATATTTACATGGAACAGACTATCCATGTCAAATTTCAGTGCATGTCAAATGTGAATAGAGTATCCATGTTGAATTTTGGTGCATACAGAAACATTTTGAAAAAATTTCAACGTTGGCCCCATTCACAGGTCATTGTTGTCCATCATGAACTCTATCCCTAGTACAATGTATTTTAATAGTTGTTTACTTTAAAATTCGATCGATCAGAAAATTAAAATGAAACGAGGATGAGATGAGATGATATATAGAGTGGGTCTATGAGTGATATTTGAGTATAAAGATGAATGAATGAACTTCTCTTGGTTTCGAGATTAATTTATTATCTACTAAAAAAGGCTAACCACGTGAAGGTGGAAGCTCATATGGCCCCTCCCCCCCCTCACATCAATCTCAATTCCCCAATACCCAAAATATAAAATAGAAAACAAACAAAAGCAACATAGTAATCATGCATAGAAACTACCAAAACAAAAATGAAATAAACCTTAAAAACATGTAATTAACCCACATAATTAAAAATTATTTAAAGAGAATAATTCATACAAATTAAAATATCTAGTTACATACCTCATCGACCAACGCAACATGTGTATCATCCTTCTTCTGTATCTTCTTCTTGATCATCCAACTCGATATCTATATCAACATCCAGTTCAGAAACAATGTTGAAAGGATTGATGATATCATCATCATCATTAATGTCATTTTAGAGAATATATTCATCGATATCATCATCAAGAACTGGCGCATTGTCTCCTACGCATGGTTCATCTTCTCCATCTTCTTTATCTGTCGACCCATATTCTTCCTGCTCTAGATCTACCTCATCTTCTTATTCAATATCATCTTCCTCTTCTATATTATACTTTACTGGCCTTCCTCTTGGATCATATCTAACAACAAATGACCAATCCCTCTTACCTTGGAACCTTTGAGTAAAAGACTTGTTCACATTGACTTGGAAAAACATAATAGTCATTTGTTTTTTCAAAAA
>JZKD02S1390404.1:0-11342 GCA_000966675.3 Picea glauca
GCACTTTTCCTTTGACTTGCTTGTTGTAATGTGAGGCTCACCTGCAATGGTTAAATTTTTTTTTTCTGTTCGTTTTTTTTTTTTTTTGTTTTTGTTATTATATTTTTTTTTTGGTATTTACAGCCTATAGGCTACCCTTGGGCCGTGGCGTTTGATCTTGGTTTAGAACACTATGCATACCATAATCTGTCTATTCAACATCTTGTGAATGGGCACTTGTTATAACCCTAAATTGCACCACACATGCTTACCTAGCATCAGGCCAACTCATATCCCTTCTTTGCCAAAACTTTGTTGAACAACTCTTTGAAAATCCTCTTGTGTCAAGGCCCACACACCCTAACCCATTATTGCACGCGTGTGCACGTTGGCTGACTCACTATAGCCCACATGTACCTAACAAAGCACAAAAAAAGGAAAGTTTTCGACGGAACAAAAAGCTATGGGTCAGTTAACTGAAACTCTCAGCCATGCATGGCCGAGGGTTTGTCCAAAACCATAGCTCCTTCTAGCCTATAAAAGAAGGGGTAGGGGTACTATTTGGAGGAGGAAAAAATATAGCGAAGAAACTCTTCCCATTTACGTGATCCATTGTCCCAACCCTTTAGCCTTTCCTCATGCCAAAGGATATTTAACGCAAAGCAGTTGGAGGATATAATAAGAGGAGCCCAGGATCAGGTTCAAGAAGTGGTGGTCGGTCTCAGCTTTGTTTGTAAGTTGATTCACTTTCAGTAATAAAAAGAATACTTTTCCCATCCCAATGCATGAATTGTCTATGGTTTGGTCAATTTATTCTTGATTTCTAACCCTTGAGTAGAGAAGTAGCATGCATGCATAGTTGTTATTTGTCTTGAGTGTAGGTCATCTGTGGAAGGAGCAGCGCAAGAAAGTGATCAAAGCGCAACGGAGGATCTACATTGAACGTCAGTAATAAGGTTGGTAGTCTTTTTCCATGCATTTACTATGAAAGAGGGGTTTAAATATTGGGTTGTAGGTTAAAAAGTAGTTTCTTTTCGGTCAAAATCTGCATGCAAGTCTGACCCTAGCTTTCTAGTCCGAAGGGTATTTCTCCCAACAACAAGAAACCCTAATCCTCAGATACAACAAAGACAAATAAAAAATGAGGATCAAAAGATTCAAGCTTCTTTTAAAACTAAGAATTTCATACAAAGAGATGAAGTGCAAGATTATGAGGAATTAGAAGAAGATCTAAACAACCTCGGCGATGATGATCTTGAGCCTAACCTATCCAAATAGGATTATGAGAAATCCTTAGACCTGGAATCTATGTTTAATAATGATGAAAACATCAACAATCTGGGAGACTCTACATATAAAGGTCTCACTGACTCAATAATGGTCGAGCTTCAACATAAATATGATTTAAGGCCAAGAGAAAAAATTTCTACAAATATTCCACTGAAAAAGATTTTATCACAAAACAAATCAAATGAGACAGTAGTTACAAAATCATCAACTGAGATGCAAGCTACCCGAAAAAAGAAAGTTGAAACAAAAGAAATGCAAATTAAGAAGCCATAAAATACAGAAGTGGAAGCTCAGACGAGGGAAATTGAAAAACCAATTGCAAGTTTCAATTTAGAGAATGAACTTAATAAAATTAAAATTCTGATGCCTGTGGTTGAACTTGCTAGGAACCCAATCTATAAAAAAACAAATCGCTAAAGAAATAAATGCTTCTAATGTTGAATGTCAAGATGATGTTATCAATTTACAGGATGAAAAACCTACAATCATGTTCAAACCACACATTGAAAACAATAAGGACTTTGTTGCTCCGTCCTATATTACATTGACTATGCATGATCATTTACTTCACAATTGCATGCTAGAATTAGGAGCCTCTCATAATTTAACACCCAATATTATCATGGAAAAATTAGGCCTTGAAATTACCAAACCTTATAAATATTTATACTTGTTTGACTCTAGAAAGGTTAAGTGTCTGGGTATGATTAAAGATTTAGTGATTAACCTCGCTCAGATTCCTGTGAAAAGTATCCTTATGGATGTGGTTGTTCCTGACGTTCCTGCCAAGTACGACATGCTTCTATCCATATGGGTGCCAAGTTAGGAGGATTGGTTCAACTAGACATGACCTACGCTACAATTCCAATTTTTGGTGGACAATTCACTCGGTTGTACAGAGAAACTAGACTGGTGTATACTGTAAGTGACCCTCAAAACCCCAATAACTACCCAGTCTATGTTGTTGATCAGGACTTAGGAAATTGTGTATTATCTATAGATCATGATTTTGAAGAATGTATAGAAGAAGAAAATCAAAAAACAAAAATTTCAAAGAAAAATATAAATGTTAGAGAAGGGATGTGGAAAATGTTCTTCGATGGTGCTTCATCATGTGAAGGAGAAGGAGTTGGAGTTTTATTCATGGCACCAGGTGATGAGTATGTTATTCCTTTCTCTTATAGGTTACAATGGGAGGTCGATTATACCAATAATGTCCATGAATATGAAGCTTTAGTTTTAGGATTAGAATTTGCAAGAAAGTTAAAAATCGAACATCTCATACTTTATGGTGATGCAGAGCTCATTGTAAAACAAATAAAACAACAGTATCAAGATAAGCATCCGAGATTGACATCGTATAGAAATTGTGTATGGGATCTTATAGAGAATTTCTTCTCATCCTTTAATATTCCCTCTATTCCCAGAATGCAAAATCAGCAAGTTGATTCTTTGGCCAAAGCTGCTCTGAATTTTGTACCACCTACTGTTTTGAAGCTGAAATATCACATCGAGATGAGACATAGACCTTCGATTCTGAATAATGTTCAGCACTGTCAAGTGTTTGAATACGACGAACAAATCAAACAGTTCCTGGAAATGGTTGATGAGTTTTCTGAGACCCACATAGATCAAGAAAATCAAAATGATCCTACTTGGATTATGCAGGAAGGAGAGAACCCATAGAAGTTCCAAGACAAAATTGCAAATCACCACATGCTCTTACTTAAAAACAATCAAATTCCCAGAGGCTTTATCCCCTTAGAAAGGTTGTTTGACCATGATGATATACCTATAAAGTCTACCTTGCGACCTTTACCTGAAGAAGTTGAAGATTGTAATGTAGAAACTAATGAAGATCCCAAAATGGTCAAAATATCAAAATACCTTCCAACCCAAATAAATAATAAGTATGTTGAGTTACTTAGACAATATAAAGATTTTTTTGCATGGTCTTATGATGATCTAAAAAATTATGATACTTTTGTTATTGAACATAAGATTCCCTTAAAACATGGTATTAAACCTTTCAGGCAGAAGCTTAGACAGATAAACCCAATTCTTCTACCAATAATAAGAAGGGAGTTTAAAAATCTCCTTGATGCAAAAATCATTGTTCCCCTTAGATACTCTGAATGGGTGGCCAATTTGGTCCCTGTCAGAAGGAAGAACGACAAAATAAGACTTTGTGTTGATTTTAGGAACTTAAATCGGTCGTCTCTTAAAGATAACTACCCGCTCCCAAATATGGACCATGTTTGATAGAAGTATGTAGGGGATAAAAAAATTTCTATGATTGATGGTTTCTCAGGATATAATCAAATCGTTGGTCATGAAGATGATAGAGAAAAGACTATGTTTACCACTCCATGAGGAACCTTTATGTATGATAAAATTCCTTTTGGTTTGATGAATGCATGCGTGACTTTCCAGAGAGTAATGGATATCGTGTTCATCGGTGAGAGAGGCAAATTTGTTGTTATTTATCTAGATGATGTGACAGTTTTTTCCAGTTATGATGCAGAACATTTAATGCACCTCAAACAGACTTTTGAGAAATGCAGAAAAATTGGTTTGTCACTTAACCCTAAAAAATCACACTTTGTTATGCAAGAAGGTAAACTTTTAGGTCATATAGTTTCAAAATATGGAATCAAGGTTGATCCTAAACGAGTTGAGGCTATTGACTTGATTATTGTTCCTAGAAATAGAAAAGAGATTCAATCCTTTTTAGGTAATATCAATTTTTTGAGGAGATTTATTCCTAACTTCATTGAAATAATCAAAATGATTACAGATACACTAAAAAAGGATAGTGAAGTAAAATGGAATGCAAAATCCAAAGCGTCTTTCGAGCATGTTAGGAAATATATAGGGGAAGCACCAGTACTAGTAAGTCTAGACTATACAAAGGAATTCATAATCTTCTCTTTCGCTTATGAACATATTGTTGCAGCAGTGCTCCTTCAAAAGAACGAAGAAGGATTTGAACAGCCAATATCCTTTTTCAGCAAAATCCTCAGGGATGCAGAGATAAGATATGATATACTTGAAAAACAAGCTTATGCAATGGTGAAGGCTCTTAAGAATTTCAGAACATATGTCTTACACTCCAAAAATAATTGCTTATGTTCCAACAAATGCAATTAAAGACATCTTGGTTCAGCCAGACAGTGATGAAAGGAGAGGTAGATGGTTGGCTAAAATTCAAAAGTTTGATTTAGAAGTGAAACTAATCAAGCTAGTGAAAGGCCAAGGTCTGGAAAGGTTGTTAGCTGAATCAAATTTCAGAGCGCTTGGAATAAATAAATTTGAATCTCGTGATTCTCCCCTGGATATAGAGGAAATTGACGATCAAGAACCTATGATTCGGGTTAAAGATAAGTTTTCTTCCTCTACCTGGTACCATGATATTCTTACATACCTCCTTACTCTTCAATGCCCAAATGACATGACTCCTTCTAAAGCAAGAACTTTAAAGCTACATGAATTAAGTATTGCATTGTTGATGGCAAGCTATACTGGAAAGACCCTCTAGGTTTCTTATTATGTTTCCTAACATAATCTGAAACAAAAGGTGTCATTGATGAATTTCATGAAGGAATATGTGGAGGACATCATGCCTGGAGAGCAACAACTTACAAGATTTTAAGGGCAGGATATTATTGGCCAAAATTATTTACTGGTGTGAATGCAAGGGTCAATTTAAATAATAATTTTTTCTTTTCAAACACTTTGACTTCTTTGACCTCTTAGGGCTTCAAGCCTACATATGAGGGTCCTCCAACTTCGTAAGGCCATGACTCTCAAACCATGAGGATTTATGTGACATTCCACATACCACCGGAAATGGTATGACAAGAACTATCCAACTAGGATAGTTTTACTAACAAATTCACTGATCTTCATCTCATTATTCCACAAACAAGCATGGGTTCTCCAACCATTCTTCTAGGGTAACTCAACCGTAAAGCGTGTTCCCGTGAGGGATTTCACCATAAGGGGACCACTTTGGAGTTCAGCCATTTGTACTCCTTATCAACCATGATAATACAATAATGACTCATCTTTACATAAACCCAACTATGCATCATATCTCAATGACAACTCATTGATCCATATTAATCTATGCATGACATCATATGACTATGACTCCACTTGACATCAATCCATTCTCATCAAGGAAAATACATATTACATTAGTATGCTATGACAAGACATCAATCAATCAATCCTTTGGCATCACTCAATCCCAATCAATCACTTGACATCAATCCGTTGAAATCAATCAAACCTTTGGCATCAATGACAACATGATCCAACATTATGGATGTCATTTGTTTCATGACACCTTTTCCCCTGATGAACTGGAGTTGGACCCCAGCTAGTCTTGAGCCAATTCATTTTTATCATTCTAAATTATGGGAGGAGAATGCTAAATATTTCTTCTACGAAATTTGTCACAGCATGGTGGTATCGATCACATAGCTATTTATGGTCACCCACCTCCCCGAATTTCAAAAGGGATTATGGGGAACCTAGGCAAGCTTGCAGACTGGTTCACTAAGGATAATTTCTCCTATATCAGAGTATTTGGTTGTTTGGTTCCTCCTCATGTCCTTCCATAGTTTTTACTCGACAGGCTAGTGTGTAGAGAAGTTGTGTACTAGACAATAGCAGTAGGTATTAACAAAGAGTTGAAAGAAACTCACAAAAAGGTATGGCCGACTTTCCCCATTCAGGTTGGCATGTTTACATTATTAGATTTCGGTCACTCTAAAGTCGAAGCCACGGCCCTGGAGGATGTCAAATTAGTTGACATTGAATTCAAGAAGCATGATCCACATAGGATAGTGGAAAATCATCTGTCTTATTTTAACATGAAGCGATACATCCATGAGAATTATCCTTATGATGAAATTTTCATAGGAGTTAGATCTTATGAGGAAGTCCAAATTAAATTCCAAATTCTGCCCCCTAACCAACAAGTTGGTTTCCTTAGTTTTCAAAAACATAGATGAAACAACTTACCAAAGATATTGCAAGGAGATTCAATACCCACACCTCCTTCACAGGAAGCTAGGCCTACAGGATCTGAGCCAAGTTGCTCCGCTGAGCATAAAGCTGAGGAAGTCCCAAAAAGTCCAGAAGTGTTATTTCATGAGATAAGAGTGTCACTATCAGGACTAATGATCCACAAGTGTTAGCTCGGTTCAAATCCTTCATGAATCCGATACAAATTCTCCCTCATGTTAGCACTCCATAAATTTGTTTGGCTGATAAACATACGACGAAGGTAACTTTTTCAACCAACTTTGAGACCCGAAACTAGCCTTTCGGATCTGGAGAGGGCTCTCTTGAAAATGTTGCGGTCTCCGTGCAAGATATGACTTTGGAAACAATGGATATATTTAACACCTATGATAAAATGGGCTCTGGTTATATTGGCACAGAAAAGTAAGACTTGGGCTATGGGGTTGATCTGAGCAAGAGACAGGACAAATGACTCGGTGACTGGATTCGAGAGGATAAGGATAGGCAAGCAACAACCTTCAGTGTAAAATCGTAATGTGTAGTGGGAGAAATTATAGGAAGTAACTTAGGAGAACCGCTGTGGACGAATTCAGAGCTATCTTTAGAGGAAAACATTTTGTCTAAGTGGCGCGAACAAGGGGCATTGTATAGCGAATCCATAGGTTTGATAATTCGTTCTGAAATAGACAGAAAGAGATATGAAATGAAGATAACATGGAATCACATATGCAAATAAAGAAGAACAATACATCCAACTATTACAACTAGAATCTTTTCGTCAAGTTAGAGGACCTTTGCATTAAATTCCGGTCAAAAACTCAGATTACATACAATAGTTATCGTCTACCACATTTTCCAACCAACCTCATTTACATGAAAATGATCCCCATATATAGAAATATAATTTCACCCTTAGCTTCTAGGGTCGAACTACTCCCTTCAAGAATCATGGATCTGTTTTCTTTGAAAGAGAACAATAACTTCAACGGATTTACTAAAAATAGGAAACCCAACTTTTCCAAATCATAATCGTAACCGGGATATTCCTTACAATCATTGATCATGATCAAAATTTGACCCTATGGTTGTGATAAGTCATCATTTTCACTATTGGACACTCTGTCACCCCTGCACAGCAAGTCTGCTACGCAACAGTAACCTACAAAAAAAAATGCAGCGGAATGCGCAACAAACTGGGAAAAGAGGCGTTAAATATGACATCGTATCTCACTGATAAAAAACTATTTTTAGAAACTGAGATATTTTTGTTTACTTAAGATCGTTATAAAGAAAAACCTCTCTCAGTTTCTTGAAATACCTCTCCATCTGGTTGGAATACGTGTCACAAAAACATGTCTTAAACAGAAAATCATGAAAGCTGAAACATAGGGCTCAAATATTTGTTCGAATCTCCCCATCCATGACACATTTTGCAAATATGAGAGAGGTTTTTATTATTTGTCTTGTTCTCGACAAAAACCTCTTGGGGATTTTCAAAATTCCTCTCCAGTTGGTCATAAATTGATCTTGAAGTTGACCACTAAACCAGTAATTTGCGCAGCGCGACCTGTAGCATCTGCGCAGGAAAATCCTCTACGTGAAAGCATTCTATGCACGAAAGCATCCTATGCGTGACAGCATCCCACTGCGCGAAATAATCCTATGCACGACAGCATCCCACTGTGTGACGAAAACCATTGCGCGAAAGCATCTTATGCGCAACAGCATCCCACTGCGCGATGAAATCCATTGCGCGATAACATCCTATGCGCGATGAAATCCATTGCGCGACAGAATCCTTTGTGCGGTAAAGCGCTCTACGCAGTGCACAGTTGCAAATGGAAATGGAAATAATAAATGAAAACCTTCCTTTTGAAACTGACCCTTGGAGATGTCAGATGATGTCAGGCATAAAAACAATATGGGTGCTCACATGCATGACTTTGCAAAATTGTTGACAAACCTCTAACCTTAGCCATGAAAATCATGGTGCTAACAGTTGGCTCCAACAGGGATGTTATCCTCCCTGTGAAGTAGCAAAGAATAGTAGACTAGGTGCCAATCCATTGGGCTTCTCCCAAACTCAACTTTCCAACTGTAACTTGTAACCTTCATCCACTGAAAACCCAAAACTGTATATGCTCCAAAGTGAAATCTGAAACTAAGATGAAAATGAAAACTGCATATTTCTAAAAGAAATGCTCATAGTATCGATCTTATTCCCACTCCTACCTACCCTAACTGCTGAAAAGGATGCCAATCAAGTGAATCAAAATGCCAATGCAACCATGCAAGAACTTTATCCACTTTTTTCTTTCTTTGCACATGCTTGCTCCAAAGCCTGTTTACTAATAAGCCATTCAAAAATTTATCTATAAATTCAAATCTCAAAAAATTAAAAACATTGGGACTGTTTGTCGCCTCTACCAAAACTGCAAATGGATCCTCTAAAACATGCACAAAGCAACAACCATGTTTCATCCCTTCCACTGCATTCTCATTTTTATGTGATTTAACTTGTTGATTGCCACCAAGAGGCTGAAAAATCTGTTGAGACTGTTGAAAATAACAATCTTCTTAATCAAAAGACAGTGCTGGCTAAAATGAAACCCTTGGTGGAAATCAATCCATATCTACCATTGACATTGATTAACCATCATCTTTATTTCCAAGCTGGTAGTTGAGCATAGGCTGCAAATCTGAACTGAAATAACCTTCCATGTAATCAGCAACACGATCATTAAATACATGAGAAGGTTGTTGGTCTTCCTCACTGATAACAATTTGCTCATGTAAAACAATGTCACTGTGAATGCAGTCAGACATCTCTACTTCCATTGTTATCTCATGATTTACTTTCAACAATTCAAAGGAAGAAAAACATAATGGAAGATAGTTTTCATTTAAAATTCCATTGCTTCCTCCATATCCAACATCATCCCTGGAGGATTTCTGATTTGAAACATTATAAACATTTTTCTTCAGCAATTTGAAAGAAGCAAAACACAATGGCAATGTTCTTTCACTTGATTCAAAACCTCCTTCATTTTTTCCATTGTTGTCATATGCACATTTTTCAATTTCTTTGGATTTTTGAACACACTCATTTTCAGATTCA
Source organism: Picea glauca (assembly GCA_000966675.3). Taxonomy (NCBI): domain Eukaryota; kingdom Viridiplantae; phylum Streptophyta; class Pinopsida; order Pinales; family Pinaceae; genus Picea; species Picea glauca. The sequence goes on from JZKD02S1390404.1 coordinate 9,422, forward strand.
TCCTCGACCAATGGCTATAATTTTGAACTGATAAAACCTTCCATATAACAATCAACAGGGTCATTAAACACATGAGAAGATTGTTGCAATTTCTTGTCAATTGTTTCCCATGAATCAGTTTGATTTTGCATCAACACACATGCTTCTGCCTCAGTGATGATCTTTAAATTTTCTTTCAACAATTTAAATGAAGAAAAGCATAAAGGTAAATAATTTACTTCATTTGATTCAGTACTTTCTTCAAATTCTTCTTTGTAACTGTGATATGTAGGCTGATTGCTCTCATTACACTGTTGAAAATGAACATTTTCTGATAGAGAACGTGCAGTTGGTTGTTCTAGGAACTCAACATCATAACCATCATCATATTCATCATATATAGGAAAATCAACAACATATGCAATGTCATCTAATAAGAAAAGGCTTGGGACATCAACCTGCTCTTCAACAAGCTGATTTGCAAATTCATTTTCTTGACTGTCTACAAATGAATGCATAAAACAATCAGTTTCTTGCTCATGATGACAAAGATTGGGATGTAAATCAACTTCTTGTTTATGCACAATCTCATGTTCTTCTGCTACACCATCATTCTTTGTATTAGCAACACTCTTTAAATTTTTATTTTGCAAACTTTGACATGCTTGAAGATTGTCTTCCACTTCCTGAGCATTATTGAACATCTATTGCAAAGACGTAAACTCCCTCTCCATCAGAAGAAAAGATAAGTATGATTGAAAGGTTGTTACATAATGGATCATGGCAACAACTTCAAGAGGTTGGACTTCTTTAGGCAGTTTATAATAAAGACTAGCAAACCTCCTATTGAAATTTGAGATGGTTTCATATTTCATTCTTCTCATGGCATAAAACTATGAAAGGAGTAGATTCCATGACTTTCTCTCACCCCAAAATCTATTGAAAATTTCCCTTAGTTCATCCCACGAGCTAATCGACTGAGGCTGCAAATGTTTGAACCATGCTTTGGCATCTCCTTGTAAGGACTGAGAAAAGGCACTCATAGACACATCATCATGTTCGATCTCAAAATGGTCTATGAAATGCTCAAAGACTTGAATATGTTTTTCAGTTGACTGTCCATCAAGTTGTCCATCGAACCGAGGAAGGTACTTATAATGTTTCGTAGGAAAGTCATGAAGGATGGAAGGAAATTTAAGAGGACTGTATCTTTCTTGAATCTTGGAGAGTGTAGGATTAAGAATAGAAGGTACAAGCTCAGATTTGGTTTCATTAAGCTCACAAGAATGATCATGCACATCATATGGCTCAGAGGAAGGAGATTGGTGAATATCGGTTATACAAGAAGGAGGTATACCTACACTTTGCTATGAAGGATATATAAGGGTATATCTATGGGATTCATTTGAATGCAATAAGTGAAGAAATGTTCTTTTGAAAAACCCAGGAAAGGATAAGAAGATATTGATAAAACAGAAAAGTACTTCTTGAACTAAACTTAAGCTCGAGTACCTTATTTTTCCATACTTCTCTTCCACATCTCTGTCAACAAGTCTCATTCTCCAGTGGAGTCTTTGAATCACATTTGAAGCTTGATTGGATTCGCCATGAAACTTTAGATCTAGATTCTTCTACCAATGGAATCACCTTCAATTGATTTTCTGATGTGTGGAGTCGCCAAAGCAGAAATATAGCCAATATGTGCCTAAGTGTCTGCTTCTCTCAGACCTTAGAACTGAAACAATGTCATTCTTCCCAGGGAAAGTTTCATTCAATTCTGTCCCCGACAACGGCTCTAGAATGTTAGCACTACGTAAATCTGTTTGGTTGATAAACAGATGACGAAGGTAACTTTTTCAACCAACTTTGAGACTCGAAACTAGCCTTTAGGATCTGGAGAGGGCTCTCTTGGAAATGGTGCGGTCTGCGTGCAAGATATGAA
>JZKD02S1390427.1:0-11342 GCA_000966675.3 Picea glauca
AAATTTAGGATGTGTCTCTATTCTGATCATTACATCCCTGAGTTCCCCCATGACTTTGACCTGGGTCCTTTCTAGTCGTATAATGTGTTTGTCATTCTGTAGATGAATGACATTTAATTTTCTACAAATTGACAAGGGCATAACATTGGAATATGTTCCTGAATCTACCAAACAATTATGGACATTCCTATTGAAAAATTTGAACATTAAGAGGAAAGGTGGGACAAAAGGCTTCCCTCTCTTATCTTCCAAACATGTATTTATGGTTGGTTTATTCACTGGGTCTGTAGAATCTGTATTTCTTTCCTGACCATTGCTAGTCATAGGGTCTTCTACTGAGTTCAAAGCTTATAGCAGGAAGTCCTTCTGCTGAAGGATCCTACACATGTCCATGGCTAATATGTTCACCCTTAACTTCTTCAAATATTCAACTACATTGTAATCGAGTTTGGGTGATTCTCGGGTATGGATGCTTATAGGTTTCCTACTCGGAGAAAAAGGTGTTTTCAAATGATCAGGGGTTGTATTATTTCTTGAAGTTTGGGTGGCAACGATAGCTTTTGAGACAGGTGGACCTTTACTTCGCGTCTACATGACCAAGACTGCTGTGGGTGGTTCTTGAGACTTAAATAGGTTGTCAGAAGGCATGATCAGGTCAAGATCCCATATCAACATGGTTGTATCTGGTGGTGGATCAATTTATTCCTAGTCAGTAATATTCACAACCGAACTTCTTGGCTGTTCGGTCAGGGAGACTTTGTCTAGAAACCGATTGGCCATCAGACTCATGGCATGTACCGATTGAGGCAGTCTCTTTCGGAGTGGTTTTCCTGGTGATAAGTGCAGAAGGAATTAGATGCAACATTCCCTAGATCAATATTTAAGTTAGCTTGGGGAGGTTCAATTGCCTTGAAAGGTAGGTTCCTTTTAAAGAAAGGTTTATAGGGCTTCTAGCCTTGGTTTCCCTCTTTTGCGTTTCTCTTCATGTCTATTATCTTGTTTGATAATTTCTTAACCATGCATTGTAGGTATTCTATGTCTCCATTACCCTTATCAGGGGTCTACTCTGCTTGTTTCCCCGACGGTCTAGTCAAAAGGAGTCCTCTCCTGGGAGTAGGCTGAGCTTCTTTTTTAACTAGAGAGACCTGACCTTCTTTACACCCTTTCATATAGAATTCTATCGTCTTGGCTTCTTCAAAATTTCCAGCTAGGGTTCACTTAGCAGATCTTTTTACGAACATAGAAATAGAAGCTGGGAGCATGTTAGCGTAAACCTTGATTTGCAATTCCTGGGTCAGTTTCGCTTCGGGCTGGAACTTGTTTAATATGGTTGTGAATATTTGATTGAAATATTTGACTCTTTCTTTCTAACTCATGGTGGCGACGAATAGATCATCCATCAGAGCTCCCATAGTAGTTTCCTTTGCGAATTTATCTAGAAAGTCTTTCTGGAACTTCGTCCAGCTAGTTATAGATCCTACTGGCAGATTAAAATACCACGTGGATGCTGAATTTTCAAAAGTATAGGGGAAAATCCTGCAAACTACGTCTTCATGTTCGACGTTCATAAGTCTGATCGTGAGTATGAACTTATTGATATGATCTTCAGGTAAACTTGAGGTTTCGGGGTTGAATTTAGGAAGTAGCTTCTTTGAGTGTCGGGGAAGGTTATGAACTGGTCCTGAGAGGGCCAAAGCGTCTCTGGCTAACCAGGGTTGATTTTTCAGAGGCAGGCTCCCCCTTTCATCATTATGTTCATCGTTGCCTTCCATATCTTTAGACTCCGAGTTAAACTGCTCTTCTTCCAAAAAATAATCCAGTTCAAAGATGTCGCCGACTGGTGTTTCAGTAATCAAATCAAGAGGTTCTTGGATTTTGGTAATCACAAAATTACTAAGTCTTCTACTGAGTGTAATAAAACCTCGTCGAGAGTACTAACCACCGATGTTCTTTGTTGTTTTCTTTGAGGGAGTATGGGAGCTAAGGACAACACACCGATCTGTTGAGCGTAGGCTGTTGCGATCCTTCTAAATTGATTTACTTCTTTGTGAGGAAGAGCGTAAGGTATTTCGGGGTGAAAAGGTTCTTCCTTGGGTTGGGGTGAGTTACTCATTCCAAGAGTACTCAACATGTGTGGGCTGTCTTAGGAATGACTAGCCATGCATGTGGGTAGTTTTGAATCTATAGGCTGTTTTAAATACTATGTAGAATATATATCTAGCCATTCATTCGCAGGCCCTCCTTCTAGCGCCAATTCTGTTAATGGGTTTTAAATCCCTTGAATCAACAGTAGGAACCAAACCCACCACCGAGACCTGATTAGAGTATGCAATGTTTAATAGTGGAATGGTTCTCCAGATCTTGCGATCTGGCCAAATTATAAATGGGCTTAACAAAAATGAGATGTAAACCGGTATAAACCAACTTGGAAACAAAAATGGAATTAAGCTTAACTAAGGGGAAGAGGTTGAACTTGGGATAACCCGCTGCTCAAGCTTGGAGACGACAATTTTATACCACAGGCCTAGTACTAAAACATTAACCATGTGAGCATCCAATTACTGTCTGAGATACTAACTACCAGAAAGAAAACATATATGCAATGAGATAATGGAAAACAAAATAATTCATCTACCAGAACCATTCCTTACATAATAACACAATGATTCATGTTCATCATTAAAGAAAATAACAACAAAACATTGCACCAGATAACTTGACAACATAATTAATTGCTCTTACTCATTACAAAATCATTCATGAAACATGATAGGAAATAGTTCTTCTCCATGTCCAATCACACATGCAGTTGATGAAATTAACTTGTCTTTGGTCCAGAAGGAATTCTCAATTCAAGGCATCTTCAAAGTAATTCTTAACAACTAGAAAGAAAGAGTTATTTCCACAACCATCGACCGCTAACTAATTGGTCGATGTCTTTATTTATAATGTAAATTCAATTGAAAATAACGGCTAAGTGCAGTTTAAGCAAAGAAAAATTTTCCACATGGCGTCATCTCCTAACAGTTTATTTAACAATCAACCCGAGATATCTCTTGAAAAGGGTGACTTATCTCATACTCATACCAGCTGATAAACAACTCTTCACAAGTTTGGGCCCATGGAAATCTGTGTTGTTCCATCGGAGCCGCGTAGAATCCTCTGATCTCCACCGCATGTGCTTGGTACTTCACTAGACTGGAGTTTAACTAATGTAGCACAGTTCGAGATCTCATCGGATGTTCCATAAATCTTTGCACTTGTCCTGGCGACGCATTGGTCACCTTGGCTAGCTCTTCAACCCATAGTGAGTCCTACTTGGCATGTGATTTGATTATGTCACGTAATTCGATGAAGTTGTCGGGGTCGACGAACTCTGGGAGTTCGATATCCTTCATTGCTTTGTTGATTTTTCCCCAGTGTTTCTCACATATGACCCATTTATTTTGAATTTTTCGGTGTGGGTACTGAGACATCTTATCTCAATACTCGACTGATCGCTTGATGTGATTAAGACTGTTCTTTTCTAACATTCAACTGCCATGTTCTTCTTTGTCTCGGCCCTGCTGGATTGCATCAATGTACTTGAGTCTTTCTACTGCTTGTTGATCCCTTTCATACCATCGCTCCATGTCCTTGCACGTTTCTAGTGCCATGAGAGTGTCCTCCTAGAACTCAGCTATCTTTGCTATAAAAAGGTGCCGCTCTTTTGTGAATTGTTTGTAAGCTTCTTCGAACTCACTTCTCATATATAATGCGGTTTGGGTGGCTCCCTGGTAGTACTCAGCCAGGTTTCGTAAATGTTATAGTTCCTTCCTTGTGGCGACCAAATCCTTTTCATCTCGTTTAGCCCTGTCCAGGGTGGCATTTTAGAGCACCATCCCCACACCGAGAAGCTATGACGTTCTGGCATCAATGGTGTTTATCAAATTCTCCTTTGTAGTGATGAGGATGGAGCGATCCAACATGATCCTCCTCTTCTTCGTGGTTCTTTGGACAATGGCCTTTCTTTTTCAATTGTAAGAGATCACATATATATTTGCAACCTCTTCCACTGGCTTGAGTATCTGCTGATTACCCCATGAGAGTGTGTTTCCCAGGTTACCGGTGGTGTATACTTGTTCAAGGTCGGTTTCTTGAACTCCCTCGTTGTGTTCTGAGGTCTCGACCTCTGCCTGTCACTTGTCGGGGACCTGAGTATTGAGTGGAGTAGAGACATCAGGCACAAACTTGTTACTTACTTGCTCATTGGCCGTTGAATCGCTGATTTCCTTTTGCAGGGATCCTTCCTGGGTTTGGACCGCAGGCTCAGGAGAAGAAGTCTTCTCATGTCCATTTTCTTCTTGACATGCACATGGGTCCTTTGAGATGCCTCTAGGCTCTCATCATGACTGTATGCATTGATGAAATCGGTTAGAGGGTTAGGCACAATTGTTTCTACTAATACCCGACCTATATCTGGTTGAGTCGTCGTGCTTGTCGGTGAATTGGCCATTGGTATTGTGGATTCAGGGTCATCTGACCCATTGGTGTTACCCAGGTTTATGAAATCGGGGCCACTTGGCTTCGCCAGGATTTCTTCTGTATCAGTCAGAAGCCTTGGCAACCTGATGGGGTCCAGGATATCCCGCATCAGACCCATCATCTGTAGGGTGTGTTGATACATAAGCATCCCTCTCTCCTCCGCACTCTGAACCTTGGGAAAATTTGTGTTTTGTGTCAGGGTTGCCTGGGAATTATCTTCTGTTTGGATGGCTTCTTGAGGGGCTTCCACTACTTTGACTGGTTCAGATGCTATCCTTTATTCTTTGGCCCTGAGGAGCTCTTGAGATGATTTTTTCAAGGCCATTGTTTATTCCTCCCAACTCATGGCCTTGAACCTGGTTGCTTTAGTATCAACTATCCTTGCCACCATCTCATCCCAGTCTTGATCATTTTTGATGAAAATTTCATCCTCAAACCGGTCATGGGCATAAGGTCAACATGATGATACATGTGATGCATGTTTTAGGACCAGACCCTTGGGATCGTGCTTGCAGAAACGACCGGTCTGGAATTGGAATTCCAATTGACTTAACCCTTCTTGCTTGGTCTACGCGGTTTGTTTGACCATGTAGAAGCCAATATGAAACCCATAAGGTACGAAGGCCTGCTTCTTGTCCTTCACTAAAGTGGTGTTGTAGCCTTGCAAAATGGTCTGATAGCAAATTTCCCTCATACTATTCTATCGGGGACATATATAGGTAACATATGGGGTGCCCCTGTGGCACCGAAAACCCTGATGTAGGTCTCACACTCATATAGATACCAGTGGGCTACTTTCAATACAACCCTTTTGGCTGCATCCGACAACCTTGAGCACTCTTTTTTGAACAAAAAAGAATAAATGCATGCGATAAACTTGTCACACATGAGAGAATATGATTTCTTGTACCTGTTTTCCCATAAGATGCCAAAGTATACATGGACCGAGAGCTCAAAGGCATGCCAAAACAAGTTCATTCCGACAAAGATGTTCTTGGTGCAAATGACATCTAGTAGATAAGAAGCCATGTATAAGGAAGGGGTTCCTCCCTCTTTTGACGTCTAAGCTTGTCGTATGCAAGTGCTCAGCTGTTTGGAGATGATTGCACCCTAGTTAAAACCTGTTCCAAAAATGGCTACGGTATAAGCCAGAGGCATCCAAGCCTTTGAAAATCTGGTGCAGACTTTCTCCCCATGCAATCGACAAAGGATGGCCATTAGATAGATGTAAGGCTCTCTCAGGTTGGTAATCTGGTACCATATAGAGGTCCGATTGGTGAACTTTTTACCCTCTCTCCACCAGGACGCCATAATCTTGCTGGTGTCGTGCTTCTGATAGAAAAAAAAAAAAAATCAGTGTTCAAACGTTCCTTCGGCTCCGTTAGCTTGTTGTAATTCTGAACTTATACTAGGAGGAAAAACCCTACACATCCTCCATTGTCGTCATTAATTAAACACCTCTATGCATTAGTGTGATCAATAAGCCATTTAAAAAGTTTGATGTAGGGGAATACCAGAGTCCTGCTTGCCACCATGTCCAGATAATCCTTGTGGACATTTGGGAGAACTTCATCGTCGAGTCTTCTCATATCAGGATCGCTGTGTGGGGTATATTCGGGGAGTTCCTCTCGCCTGATTTTCTTAAACAATTCTTCCCAGCGAGGGAATATTGTCTTGGTCCCAATGTTCGACTCTGTGTCTTCAAAGGCAGGGGGCTGGACGAAGGCCTTCTTGGTGGCTATCTTGATGACGGGCACCAGATTTGGCGAAAATTCCAATTTCGTTGCAACTGCTGGGGAGGAACCCTCTCCAGCCTTTGGTTCTTGTAGTTTTGGTGCTCTTAGGGATTTCTTGGTGGTGGGTTTCTTCATAGGCATTGTTCCTGCAATTGAAAACGATGCTTTAGACATGCGTACAGAGTAACATTGGACGAAAAAATACGAATTGAAGCGTAAAACACCCATAAGCCGATATATACCTGTAGCGCTTGCTAAAATTGTTGTTTTAATACTCACTGGACCTTGGAAGCTTTCTCCGGATCGCTCGTCTTTCTCCTCTGGGTGCTCCGAACTTCTTTTTGTGCATAATGAGCTCATACACAATGACTCAAAAGAATATAACGGGAGAGATCCTACGAGTCATATCAACCAGTTAATATGAGTAATGGATGCAATTCAAAACAACCTACCATCGAATCTATGCAAATAAATTCTATGTTGGTTGACGACGAAGGCGCGAAGGGAGATGCATTGTATCAGGAGGCTTAAATGGTCCTTTTGATTTATGCACGAATTAGCAACTAATGCGCAATCCTGGAATTAATTGACCTTTTAAATGCGTTGTATCTAGCATATCTTAGAGCTAAAACATCCCATCATGTCACATTTCTCAGTGGATAGGTCAAGAATCGACGATACCTTGCGTATGTTTTCATTGGTACCCCTCTTAGAAAACTTCTGACACCGATGGGCTTCGACGCACGACATGGGCGGTAACATAAAACTTAGGTGGACGATGCTGATGAGTATCGGGGACCGACGATCGAGGATCTATTCAAGAGCGTAGTTTCTTTGCAGGTTACATCTTCGTAAATCCTTGATGCTGAAAACATTTCGGCAGTCGACGATCGACGATATCATTCCTTTACTCACGCGATGCTTACTCTCTTCATTTCTTCCTGACATCGATGAGGGTTGGTCATCGACGATATTGTTAAGTAGCGCCTGTCGCGTAATTAAGACTCCCGTCTGCCGACGCCGATGGAGGTTGAGGCTAGGCTACTTTGGTGTTCTCGGGTGAAATTTGTCATCTCTAATCCTTCCTGATGCCGAATTCCTTTAGCGTGTCGGGGAGAAGTTTTGGTTGTCGGTTCTTTACTCAAATGTTAGTCTTTTTTAATTCATGATGATTTTCGCATGCCCGAGCAACTTTGAAAAACTTAAAATGAAAAACAGAAGATGAGAAAAGGAAACATTTTCATACTAATATTGAATTAGACATTCACAAGAGATCAAGTGGTACCCAAAAAGTTAAATTTGACGTAGAATTTTTAGGGTGTGTTGAGTGCTCGACAAGACCTAACCTCCCTAACCCCTCATGTAGGTAGAATAATATATTTACATGTAATAAAGGCCAATATTAATAAGGCCTAGCAATAAGGAAGAATAAGTCAAATGTAGGAAGACCTAATAGAAGCTTCCGCTTCTAGAAGGATTTTCCTCTAGATTGTTCTTTTGGATAGAAATATTTAGTATAAATAGGAGTAGAGGGTATGAGAATTTTTTGTCTTGGATATTATTGTAATATAGCTCTATTCTGCTGGAGGTTTGCCCCTCAAAGAGGCAAGTGAACATTGCTATCATTGATCAAGGTGTTCTTTCGGGTGTTATTATGGTATTATTTTAGTATTGTTCTAGTTATATCATTGTTGTTCTTCCATTTCTAGCTAAAATATTTTTGTTCTGCATATTATTTTATATCTAGAATACTACAAGTGGTATTAGAGCACTTTCCTTGGCATACAATTGTGGGTTAATGTTTTTCAGGGTAGAGACGTATTCCAGCGTTTTAAAGCTACAGAGATCTGTCATTACATGCATAAACCCGTGGTCGGGGAGTCATACACGCAATAGATACAAGTGGTACTCAAGCACACATTTTTTGGCCACCCTTGTAACCCCTATTGGTACCCCTTCAAGTGGTATCACATCAGACAACACTTGTATACATATTGACTTGGATCTCCTGAATCCCTCTATAGAAAAACTAATCGAAGGCCTGACTTCTATAGTGCCACCGAGAAAAACACTCGGGAAGATACTCTCTAGTACCTGGGTAGTCAAGTAGTATGACTAAGGGCACAATCTAGCCTCCTTAGTTGGTGCCCTGAGATATTGGGCTGAGTACTACTATTGGACCTTGCATTTATATCAGAGAGATATAGCACATGAAAAACCCTTACCTGTAGAAACCCTACATACGCTAACCCTTGGGACATAAACAAAAACATAACAAACAATATCTATTTCTGCACAACTGTGCCTCCTTCATTCGGGTTGCGAAATTACTACACATTTCTTCCTGTTAATAATTTGGGCATTTCAACAATGCATTATTCTTCATATGGGAGTATAAATCCATAGGAGTAAAAAAAAAGTTCTAGATCCTACTGGAACCATTATTTGAGCCCTATCCCATTGGATTTCTCTCTTCTCCCTTATCGCAGTCATACCTATCATTTTTCAACAACTTTTATTTTCTCATAGACTCGACCCCCTTCCAACACCCTTATTTGGGCCTTACCCCATTGGATTCCCCTCATCGTCCTGATTGTCGTGATACACTTCACCCATAACCCATTTTATGTGTGGTCCCACCTGCCCCTTTTCATTTTCCCTCTTCATCATGGCCCACACCCATAGCCAAGAATTGGAAACTCACTTCAATTCCTTGCACTCTAATTTCACAGAGACCCAACAAGAAGTGAGGAAACTCAATGCCAATTTTTCCACCCTCAACAAAAACATGTATTCCAACATCGATGGAAAAATGGAAACCATCAAACATGACCTTGCTACCCAACTTGAATCCTTTGCTACCCAACTTGCATCCTTCACTACAATGATCTGTGCCAAGCTGAATATCCCTGCAGATCTTCCCTCCTCTGACCCACCTTTTCACTCTGAAGGTGAAACTTCCTCTAATTCCCAGACTTTTCAGCCCCATCACTTTCAGCGTGACCTATGCCTTCCTCGTGTGGATGTGACCAAATTTGATGGCTCAGATCCCACTGGATGGGTAACTCAAATGGAACATTATTTCTCTTTGTATGTCATTGACAATGAGTTGGCCAAACTCTGGTATGGTGTTCTCCATCTAGATCAAGAACGTTGGCAATGGTGGAAATGGAGAAAAAATGGCCACCAAGGGTATGTGGCTTGGAAACAATATGTGGCAGAGATTTATGAATGCTTTGACACTGACACCAACCATTTAGGTTGTTTCACAAAGTTGAAACAATATGGCACAATGAAAGACTTTATAGCTTCTTTTGAGCGATTGGATTTCCATACAGAGGGCATGTCTCAAGCTTTTTTTCTGAGAATATTTTATCAGTGGCCTTAAGGATGAGATTCGTTCCCATGTCCTCATTGCTCAGCCTCAGAGTTGGGTGGAAGATACTAAAATATATATGGAAGCACAAAAAGTTGTCTCTTCTCAAACCCGAAAAACCTCCTTTATTCCTCGCACTAAACCAATCACTCCCATTCCTCCTTCTAGTCCACTAAAGATCCATGAATTGACCAGGGTAGAAATGGCTGAATGCCAAATCAAAGTCCTTTTTTATAATTGTGATGACAAATATTTTATTGGGCACACGTGTAAGGAAAAAAATATTTTTATGGCCATCTCTAAGGATGTTTCATAAGATGATGTTGAGGCCCCCCTTGTAGACGATTCACTTGAACCCACTGACATGGCCCCACCCTCCGACCCTCTTGAAGTCGAACCGGTCATTTCCATGAATTCTCTCATTGGGTTCTCTATTCCCCAAACCCTCAAGGTAATTGGTTACATTAAGCATTAGAAGGTCACCATCCTTGTTGACAGTCGAAGCACCCATAATTTTATTCAGTGCCATATTTCCCAAGAAACTAACTGCTATATCCCTGCCATCAATAATTTTCAAATCATGATTGCCAATGGCAGGTCCATGAAATGTGGGGGGCATTGTGAAAATGTGAGTCTCCAAATTGGTCAGTACCACATGAAATCTCATATGTTTGTTATCGACATGGGCAATTGTGACATTGTGTTGGGTGCAAAATGGCCAAGGACTCTGGGTCCCATTCTTATGGATTTTAAGGATTTAACCATGTAATTCCACCAGGAGGGCCAAATATATAAGTTCCAAGGCATCACTGCCGGTTCCCCGAAGATCATTAGTTCCCATCGCATGGAAAAGATCCTCGAAAAATGTCATTCTGGCATTATTGCACAACTCCATGTCATTCAAGCCAATGAGACACCCTATGTGCTGTAGGACTTCCAATCCATCATCTCCAAACATCAAGTTGTTTTTTCCACTCCCCATGGACTTCCTCCTTCCCATGGTGTTCATGGTCATTCCATTTCCGTTGTCCCCGAGAACCTTCCTCCCAATATTCATCCTTATCGTCATCCCTTTTCCCAAAAAAATGAAATTGAGAAAATTGTTCAAGAATTTCTCACCATAGGTGTTATCCATCCTAGTACGAACCTCTACTCTTCTCCTGTGGTCATGGTCCTTAAGAAAGAAGGTTCTTGGTGCATGTGTCTTGACTTCCACACCCTAAAAAAACTCACCATCCAAGACATATTTCCCATTCCTGTCATCGATGACCTCTTGGATGAATTGAGTGGTGCCCAATTCTTTACTAAACTTGATCTTCATTCTGGCTACCACTAGATACGTATGAACAAGGTAGACATTCCTAAGACTACATTTCAAACTCATGAGGGACACTATGATTTTTTGGTCATGCCCTTTATCTTGTGTAATTCTCCCTCCACTTTCCAAAGACTCATGAATAATGTCTTCCATCCTTTTCTCCATCATTTTGTCTTAGTTTTCTTTGATGATATCCTCATCTATAGTAAAACCTGGACAACCCATCTTGCTAATGTGGATCGATTTCTACATCTACTCTCTCGGCACCAACTTTTCCTCAAACAATCTAAATGTGCTTTTGGAGCCTCAGAATTTGAGTACTTGGGTCATATTGTTGGCAAGGCAGGTGTCAGGGTGGATCCAAAAAATATTTAAGCTATGCAGGATT
>JZKD02S1390438.1:0-11342 GCA_000966675.3 Picea glauca
TGATGTTGGTCCAATATATGCAAAGTATGAGGAGATAGGAAGTTGCCTCAAATTATATACAACTACTTGATAAAAATCAAAATAAAGTGGCAACTATGTATATTGATGGAAGGCCAAAATCCACTGGAAACATTGCAGGATTTATAAATAGTACACAACCAGTGGCAACAACTAAGAAACTGAATTGCATATTTGAGGCATGCGAAGGAAATCGTATATTTGTATGTGCAACAAAAATAATAGTTTCAGGTGAAGAGTTGTTGATCGATTACAAATTAAATCGAATAGATGAGGAGGGTGACCGTGGAAAGGCACCCACTTCGCCTCAACAGGTAAATGTTAAATACACTAAAAACTTATGACTACAACAACTAAATTTCTGAAATTTCATTATTATTTTTTTTTGTTACTACTGCAATATATAATTTTCTTAATGTTACAGGTGAATTTCATAACTTTTATTGATTGATTTATTGTTTCAACATCTATCCAGGGTGATCGTGGTAGAAAATCACTTGCTACATCTCTCTAGGGTGACCATGGAAAGGCACCCACTATGCCTCAACAGATAAATGTTAAATATAGTAACAACTTATGACTACAACAACTAAATTTMTGAAATTTCATTATTTTGTTTCTGATATTACTCCAATATTTTCATTTTTTAAATGTTACAGGTAAATTTCATAACTTTTGTTGATTGATTTATTGTGTCAACTTATGTCCAGGGTGACCGTGTCCAAGTTTCACCCACTACATCTCTCTATGGTGACCGTGGAAAGCCACCTGCAGTGCCTCATCAGGTAAATGTTAAATATAGTAACAAGTTATGACTACAACAACTAAATTTATGAAATTTCACTATTTTTATTCTGATATTACTCCAATATTTCATTTTTTAAATGTTACATGTGAATCTCATAACTTTTGTTGATTGATTTATTGTGGCAACTTCTGTCTAGGGCGACCGTGTCCGAGTTTCACCCGCTACATCTATCCAGGGTGACCATGGAAAGGCACCCATAGTGCCTCACCATGTAAATGTTAAATACAGTAACAACTTATGACTACAACAACTAAATTTCTGAAATTTCATTATTTTTTTTCTGATATTACTTCAATATTTCATTTTTTTAATGTTAGAGGTGAATTTCATAACTTTTGTTGATTGATTTATTGTGTCAACATCTGTCCAAGCTCCCACAGAGGATATTGATGAGGATGAAATATATTATTCGACAGACCCACTGACAACTGTAACGAAGGCCTTGAAGAAGGCTAACATGGAATATCTAGGTTTGATTAGAAAAAGACCCCTGACACAGGAGGATAGGGAAAGAATTGTAGAGCTACAAACTACAATAAATAATTTTGAGGTAAGTGGCATCTTTACATATTTTATTAGCTATGACAATTTCATATCCGTTTTTTAGTTTTATATTTTGTATATGATCTGATAAAGAAACTTTTCTGTTTGTAGGAGTTTTTAAATCCCATGCGTGGGGAACCTGTCAATCCTACAACTGCTATAGGTTGCAGTTAGAGTCCAATGAAAAAAAAAGGTTGACATAGAAAAGTGCAAGTGAGGATTTTTGAGCCTCCTGAGGTTCCCCTAGAATCCATTGATGAGCGGGGCGATTTTGACCGGCATGACATGCCATACCATGATGAGCCGAAGACTAGGACTCCACATGATGACTCTGGAGAGGAACATAGTGTAGGTGCATAGGATACTATTATGCATGGAGCAGAACGAATTAAAAGCACTGGATCACTAGATGTGACCTTTCTGGTGGATGACGCATGTGTTCTAATAAAGATTTAGAAGATTACAGGTAATTGTCCCATTAATTGATTCATGTTTTTCATGAAACTGAAATGGACATTTGTTGAGATTATTAATTGATTAATGGATAACACGTTACTGCAGGAAACAATGTTTTCTATCAAAACTTACATGACAAAGCATTGGAGTTGTTTGGCCCCACCATTCACACATGGTGGAATGGCCAAGATAGCAAAAAGAAAGATGATTTAATAGATCACATGGTAAACTTGTTCAACAACACTTTCAACAAGAAAGTGGTTACAAAGTTGGCTGACAAGAATTTAAAATATGTCAGGGCCTAGTATAGGGATAAATTGCAAATAGACCTCAAGCATGAGCGCCCTCCCATGGTTCCCAAGAAAGAGTGGAAGGTGCTAATAAAGGATGCAAAGGAGAACTTGTTTAATAAACAAGGACAAAAACCATGAGCTAGTCAAGAAAGGTACAACACGTGTCATATTATTAGCGAAATATGAGCATTTATGTTTTTCTTTCCTGTTTTAATTAACAATTCTGATATCTATTTTTTTTTACAAATTCCATATGTAGGCTACCAGACACATCCAAAGAAACAAAGGCCAAAGTGGAAAAACACGACCAACATAAACTAGGCCAGGGTGGCTATGGAAAACTCAAAGCATGAATAGTAAGATTTAAATGATTAACTATGGTTAATATTTATTTAATAGTAGCGAACAAATACATGTTTTTGTTATTGGTATTTTTAATGGTGTTATGCATTGCAGTTAAATATGTTCGACACTGCTTCCATGGAGGAGGACCTGAAGCTTGGCTACAAGCATGGTTTTAAAAGTGTTATTGAATATAGAAAAATATTGGGCCAGACTCGTATTTCTCCAGCCACGTAGGTAAATCAAATGAATAAGGAAACCACAGTAGCATGCTTGTAAAGTCTATTCATATTTTATTATATCACCCTTAACTAAGTATTTATGTTTGTTTTCAAGCAATAGTGCTACCGCAGTAGTGAATCAAGCAGTATTCAACAAACACCGCTTCATACAAGGGTCCACATGTCCAGTGATAGTGTAGAGCAGAGTACCCATTCCGATATGTATGCTTCAAAATTAGAAATATTTATTGTGATTGTAGATATTTATTTCCTGACTTATACTTGTATATTATCTTCTCAAAATTGAAGAGCATGTAGCTCAGGAGGGTGAAATGCGAGAGAAACCAAGTGGACAGGAAATTAACGCACCAACTGTCCCAGCTACAAAGACATGTAAAGAGCAATAGTGTAATGTTAATCAAAACAATGAATTAGTTATTTCAACTATATTTCAACATATTGATATGATCATTTTCGTTGTTCCAGTTCATGACCCTGAATAGATGCCAGCTAACCCTTCTCAGCGACATACCAGAAGTATGGTACATGAGTGCACAAAAACAATAGAAGGACTGGGCACACGAAATACAATGTCCTTGGATGATGATGATATCCCAATTGTCAGTTTTATGAATGTTAAAAAACATAAATCAAAGAAAAATTAGATGTATAAATTCATGACTTGTTTTTGGATCTTTATCGATGTTTATATGTTCATATGTTTTGATGACTATCCTAGNCTAAATTTCTGAAATTTCATTATTTTGTTTCTGATATTACTCCAATATTTTCATTTTTTAAATGTTACAGGTAAATTTCATAACTTTTGTTGATTGATTTATTGTGTCAACTTATGTCCAGGGTGACCGTGTCCAAGTTTCACCCACTACATCTCTCTATGGTGACCGTGGAAAGCCACCTGCAGTGCCTCATCAGGTAAATGTTAAATATAGTAACAAGTTATGACTACAACAACTAAATTTATGAAATTTCACTATTTTTATTCTGATATTACTCCAATATTTCATTTTTTAAATGTTACATGTGAATCTCATAACTTTTGTTGATTGATTTATTGTGGCAACTTCTGTCTAGGGCGACCGTGTCCGAGTTTCACCCGCTACATCTATCCAGGGTGACCATGGAAAGGCACCCATAGTGCCTCACCATGTAAATGTTAAATACAGTAACAACTTATGACTACAACAACTAAATTTCTGAAATTTCATTATTTTTTTTCTGATATTACTTCAATATTTCATTTTTTTAATGTTAGAGGTGAATTTCATAACTTTTGTTGATTGATTTATTGTGTCAACATCTGTCCAAGCTCCCACAGAGGATATTGATGAGGATGAAATATATTATTCGACAGACCCACTGACAACTGTAACGAAGGCCTTGAAGAAGGCTAACATGGAATATCTAGGTTTGATTAGAAAAAGACCCCTGACACAGGAGGATAGGGAAAGAATTGTAGAGCTACAAACTACAATAAATAATTTTGAGGTAAGTGGCATCTTTACATATTTTATTAGCTATGACAATTTCATATCCGTTTTTTAGTTTTATATTTTGTATATGATCTGATAAAGAAACTTTTCTGTTTGTAGGAGTTTTTAAATCCTGTGCGTGGGGAACCTGTCAATCCTACAACTTCTATAGGTTGCAGTTAGAGTCCAATGCAAAAAAAAGGTTGACATAGAAAAGTGCAAGTGAGGCTTTTTGAGCCTCCTGAGGTTCCCCTAGAATCCATTGATGAGTGGGGCGATTTTGACCGGCATGACATGCCAGACCATGATGAGCCGGAGACTAGGACTCCACATGATGACTCTGGAGAGGAACATAGTGTAGGTGCATAGGATACTATTATGCATGGAGAAGAACGAATTAAAAGCACTGGATCACTAGATGTGACCTTTCTGGTGGATGACGCATGTGTTCTGATAAAGATTTAGAAGATTGCAGGTAATTGTCCCATTAATTGATTCATGTTTTTCATGAAACTGAAATGGACATTTGTTGAGATTATTAATTGATTAATGGATAACATGTTACTGCAGGAAACAATGTTTTCTATCAAAAATTACATGACAAAGCATTGGAGTTGTTTGGCCCCACCATTCACACATGGTGGAATGACCAAGATAGCAAAAAGAAAGATGATTTAATAGATCACATGGTAAACTTGTTCAACAACACTTTCAACAAGAAAGTGGTTACAAAGTTGGCTGACAAGAATTTAAAATACACCAGGGCCTAGTATAGGGATAAATTGCAAATAGACCTCAAGCATGAGCACCCTCCCATGGTTCCCAAGAAAGAGTGGAAGGTGATAATAAAGGATGCAAAGGAGAACTTGTTTAAAAAACAAGGACAAAAACCATGAGCTAGTCAAGAAAGGTACAACACGTGTCATATTATTAGCGAAATATGAGCATTTATGTTTTTCTTTCCTGTTTTAATTAACAATTCTGATATCTAATTTTTTTACAAATTCCATATGTAGGCTACCAGACACATCCAAAGAAACAAAGGCCAAAGTGGAAAAACACGACCAACATAAACTAGGCCAGGGTGGCTATGGAAAACTCAAAGCCTGAATAGTAAGATTTAAATGATTAACTATGGTTAATATTTATTTAATAGTAGCGAACAAATATATGTTTTTGTTATTGGTATTTTTAATGGTGTTATGCATTGCAGTTAAATATGTTCGACACTGCTGCCATGGAGGAGGACATGAAGCTTGGCTACAAGCATGGTTTTAAAAGTGTTATTGAATATAGAAAAATATTGGGCCAGACTTGTATTTCTCCAGCCACGTAGGTAAATCAAATGAATAAGGAAACCACAATAGCATGCTTGTAAAGTCTATTCATATTTTATTATATCACCCTTAACTAAGTATTTATGTTTGTTTTCAAGCAATAGTGCTACCGCAGTAGTGAATCAAGCAGTATTCAACAAACNCATTCTCATCCTTCTACCTGGGTGCACTCACTCTACTATTCTCATTCTAAATACTAAACCTCCCTAATGATTTTTAACTCAATATTTTTTTTTTCTACCACACACGAATTAAAAAAATACATATATGATCTATTATACCTAGTTCCATAATTGATTTCCCTTCTCCTCTTGCTGGCTAAAACAATGAGGTAGCTCGTTTTTCTTCTATGCCTTCTCTTTTACTTATCTTTCCATTAGTTGTTAAAATCAACATTTGCTAGTTTAATGAAGCCTTGTTACTATTGGGAGTTTTTTGGGGCTAGCTTAGACTTCCCATTATCAAATCTATCCACTTATTACCTGGTAGCACCCAATATTACCTAGTTATCCCCTTGTCTTCTTCCTCTCCTAGTGTTCCATGCTCTCCTACATACTCTTCCTCTTTTCCCAGTCCTTTAACTGCTTGGGGAAAGTATTGCCTCTCCTCCTTAGCTCTTCTTCCTTACACCCTTTTTTCTCCATTTTTATTTGGCCATAATATCAATGGGTCCCTTATAGGTCATTATCTTAAGAAGGACCCTACTTGAGATAACCTCTACCTAGTTAGGATCAACTATCACTTGTTTGGTCAGTTTTCAAAGATGCCCCCCTTAATGGTCACATTCCATAACTTGCAACTATGGAGCCCCTCCCAATGGTGACATCATATCTTCCTTTGATCCTCTCTCTTCCACCGGTACCATTGGTATTTTTCACCTCTACGTTTGCATTGAACTTAGGTTGATGCATGTCTCCTCCTACGCTTGCATAAAATACCCCATTGATGTATGCCACCTCTCATTATTACACTAAATCTAGGCTACCATGTGTTGTTTTTGTGCTTTTGATGACACTATATTACTAGTTTATGATGCCTATTATGCTCACACTCTCCATATTATCATATGTCACACGGGACCCATCCTTTACTTTCCATAATAGATCATGTTTCTAATCCTACCTCACTTGTGGTAAGATGCCAACCTTTGTGATGTAGGTATCTAGATAAACATGTTCTTGCATTGTTCATTGCTAATTCTTGGAAATGAAAGTATGTATTAGTCTCTCCCCTGTATATTGAACATATTCATGATGTACCCAAAATTTTGGACCTCATTATTATTGTCCTTTTTGTATGCTCCAACAATTGTGCAAGTGACATCCACAATTCTCTACCTATTATATTAGTAACATTCCTTTTATTTTTATCAAGGAAGAAGTTGATAACTAGCCCTTATATACACTATGCCTAAGTTATCGAGGCATCAAATAACATTATGTTTTTACAAGAACATATGAGTCAATGTCATAACGACCCTTTAGGTTCGTAAGAGTTTCCAAATCTTCAAGGTGTTAAGAGCCATTATTTCCCAAATCATTCATAACATAGAAGAAAATTTACCAATAGCTTATACATAGGTGATGAAAGAGATTTTAAAACTTTTCATAAATCACAACATTTTTACTGATGGTGTCTTCATGGGTTCAAAAACTTACTTTACAAACCTAACAATATTTCTACCTTTCAACACTCTCATGAACCCTTGGGTTTACCATTACTCCTTGTGGGTCATAGATTTCCACTCACCAAATTCATACAAATTGAAATTTTTGTCACTTGCACAAGCCTATATGACATCAGTACAAATATATGAATTCAAGTAGGAGTAGACCTTTTCCCTTTCAAGTTGATGATCTCCATCAACTTTCGGACTCAATGTATCTTCATTAAATTCTTCTTCTAATGAGGATGGCATAGA
This sequence comes from Picea glauca, assembly GCA_000966675.3. Lineage (NCBI taxonomy): Eukaryota > Viridiplantae > Streptophyta > Pinopsida > Pinales > Pinaceae > Picea > Picea glauca. The sequence continues at coordinate 7,433 of JZKD02S1390438.1, forward strand.
CAACTTCAAATGATCCACATATACATTGGAATATTTTTCCATATATGGTGACCAATACAAGCAAATAGTTTTTATTTGTCCTTATCCACAAACCTAAAATATCATTTTAAACCTTTCTTTGGTGGGTGCAAACACACTTGATCAAACTTAGGAGGTATGTCTTGTTAAATGCTTATCATGCCTCTTTTTGTAACTTGATTGAGATTCCTACAAGTTGGTTGCTTATACCTACACATGTTCGTGGATTTTTCTTTTTAACGAAGTTTGCATATTTCCCCATTGATCAATTTCTTAATTGTTCCACTTTGAGGGCTAAAATTTCAAGTTAAAGTGAGTAAAATAAAATATGAGAAAGTTATAGGTGGAGGATTTGAGGTGAGCAATGAATTGTGCAATTAACAATGATATATATAAATGACAAACAATCTTCCCAAATATTGGGATGTTATAGCCTCACAATCCTCCTTTAAGCCTACAATCATATCAAAGACTCGAGACTTGCATATATATACAAGTTTTGTAAGGTTTAACCATTTGCCAAAATTTGAGATAGATGTAGGTAATCCCTTATATTCTTCAAGTACATAAGGGTTTAACTTTAGAGCTATGGTCAAATAAAAACATCAAAGGTCTTAAAGGAAATTGACCATGTGGTTTTGTATATATTTATCATACTTGATTACCGAATCAAAATGTTGCAGGATACCATTCACATGAAGTCCAGGCTTTGTTGTGACTTGGATAAATTGACAAGGATTATAAAAGATTATGATTTGAGTTATTTTTTTTTTGGTTTCCCAACAAATAATTTATGTAGTACTTCAATGCCTAAATTATTATGTACAATTCCTTATCTTATTTGGGTATATTATGATTGCACCAACAAAAGTTTCAAGTGTTATGTTATCCAACTCCTTCATTGTATCNCATTCTCATCCTTCTACCTGGGTGCACTCACTCTACTATTCTCATTCTAAATACTAAACCTCCCTAATGATTTTTAACTCAATATTTTTTTTTTCTACCACACACGAATTAAAAAAATACATATATGATCTATTATACCTAGTTCCATAATTGATTTCCCTTCTCCTCTTGCTGGCTAAAACAATGAGGTAGCTCGTTTTTCTTCTATGCCTTCTCTTTTACTTATCTTTCCATTAGTTGTTAAAATCAACATTTGCTAGTTTAATGAAGCCTTGTTACTATTGGGAGTTTTTTGGGGCTAGCTTAGACTTCCCATTATCAAATCTATCCACTTATTACCTGGTAGCACCCAATATTACCTAGTTATCCCCTTGTCTTCTTCCTCTCCTAGTGTTCCATGCTCTCCTACATACTCTTCCTCTTTTCCCAGTCCTTTAACTGCTTGGGGAAAGTATTGCCTCTCCTCCTTAGCTCTTCTTCCTTACACCCTTTTTTCTCCATTTTTATTTGGCCATAATATCAATGGGTCCCTTATAGGTCATTATCTTAAGAAGGACCCTACTTGAGATAACCTCTACCTAGTTAGGATCAACTATCACTTGTTTGGTCAGTTTTCAAAGATGGCCCCCTTAATGGTCACATTCCATAGCTTGCAACTATGGAGCCCCTCCCAATGGTGACATCATATCTTCCTTTGATCCTCTCTCTTCCACCGGTACCATTGGTATTTTTCACCTCTACGTTTGCATTGAACTTAGGTTGATGCATGTCTCCTCCTACGCTTGCATAAAATACCCCATTGATGTATGCCACCTCTCATTATTACACTAAATCTAGGCTACCATGTGTTGTTTTTGTGCTTTTGATGACACTATATTACTAGTTTATGATGCCTATTATGCTCACACTCTCCATATTATCATATGTCACACGGGACCCATCCTTTACTTTCCATAATAGATCATGTTTCTAATCCTACCTCACTTGTGGTAAGATGCCAACCTTTGTGATGTAGGTATCTAGATAAACATGTTCTTGCATTGTTCATTGCTAATTCTTGGAAATGAAAGTATGTATTAGTCTCTCCCCTGTATATTGAACATATTCATGATGTACCCAAAATTTTGGACCTCATTATTATTGTCCTTTTTGTATGCTCCAACAATTGTGCAAGTGACATCCACAATTCTCTACCTATTATATTAGTAACATTCCTTTTATTTTTATCAAGGAAGAAGTTGATAACTAGCCCTTATATACACTATGCCTAAGTTATCGAGGCATCAAATAACATTATGTTTTTACAAGAACATATGAGTCAATGTCATAACGACCCTTTAGGTTCGTAAGAGTTTCCAAATCTTCAAGGTGTTAAGAGCCATTATTTCCCAAATCATTCATAACATAGAAGAAAATTTACCAATAGCTTATACATAGGTGATGAAAGAGATTTTAAAACTTTTCATAAATCACAACATTTTTACTGATGGTGTCTTCATGGGTTCAAAAACTTACTTTANTTGAGATAACCTCTACCTAGTTAGGATCAACTATCACTTGTTTGGTCAGTTTTCAAAGATGTCCCCCTTAATGGTCACATTCCATAGCTTGCAACTATGGAGCCCCTCCTAATGGCGACATCATATCTTCCTTTGATCCTCTCTCTTCCACTAGTACCACTGGTATTTTTCACCTCTACATTTGTATTGAACTTAGGTTGATGCATGTCACCTCCTACACTTGCATAAAATACCCCATTGATGTATGCCACCTCTCATTCTTGCACTAAATCTAGGCTACCATGTGTTGTTTTTGTGTTTTTGATGACTCTATATTACTATTTTATGATGCTTATTATACTCACACTCTCAATATTATCATATGTCACATCGAACTCATCCTTTCCTTTCCATAAGAGATCATGTTTCTCATCCTACCTCACTTGTGGTAAGATGCCAACCTCTGTGATGTAAGTATCTATCTAAACATGTTCTTGCATTGTTCATTGATAATTCTTGGAAATTAACGTATGTATTAGTCTCCCCCCTATATATTGAACATATTAATGATGTACCCAAATTTTTGGACCTCATTATTATTGTCCTTTTTGTATGCTCCAACAATTGTGAAAGTCACATCCACAATTCTCTTCCTATTATATTAGTAATATTCCTCTTATTATTATCAAGGAAGAAGTTGATAACTAGCCCTTATATACACTATGCCTAACTTATCGAGGCATCAAATAATATTATGTTTTTACAAGAATATATGAGTCAATGTCATAACGACTCTTTAGGTTCGTAAGAGTTTCCAAATCTTCAAGGTGTTAAGAGCCATTATTTCCCAAATCATCCATAACATAGAATAAAATATACCAATAGCTTATACATAGGTGATGAAAGAGATTTTAAAACTTTTCATAAATCAGAACCTTTTTACTGATGGTGTCTTCATGGGTTCAAAAACTTACGTTACAAAACTAACAATATTTCTACCTTTCAACATTCTCATGAACCCTTGAGCTTACCATTACTCCTTCTGGGTCATAAATTTCCACTCACCAAATTCATACAAATTGAAATTTTTGTCACTTGCACAAGCCTATATGACATCAGTACAAATATATGAATTCAAGTAGGAGTAGACCTTTTCCCTTTCAAGTTGATTATCCCCATCAACTTTGGGACTCAATGTCTCTTCATTAAATTCTCCTTCTAATGAGGATGGCATAGACAACTTCAAATGATCCACATATACATTGGAATATTTTCCCATATATGGTGACCAATAAAAGCAAATAGTTTTTATTCATTCTTATCCACAATCCTAAAATATCATTTTAAACCTTTCTTTGGTGGGTGCAAACACACTTGATCAAACTTAGGAGGTATGTGTTGTTAAATTCTTATCATGCCTCTTTTTGTAACTTGATTGAGATTCCTACAAGTTGGTTTCTTATACCTACACATGTTCGTGGATT